>CM038141.1:170334435-170607595 GCA_021437245.1 Aegilops speltoides | reverse complement strand
TGACTAGCTCATTTATCAAAGATGGTTATGTTTCCTAGCCATGGACAAAAGAGTTGTCATTTGATTAACGGGATCACATCATTAGGAGAATGATGTGATTGACTTGACCCATTCCGTTAGCTTAGCACTTGATCGTTTAGTATGTTGCTATTGCTTTCTTCATGACTTATACATGTTCTGTAACTATGAGATTATGCAACTCCGTTTACGGAGGAACACTTTGGTACTACCAAATGTCTGGCGTAACATGGTAATTATAAAGGAGTACTACAGGTGTCTCGAAGGTATATGTTGAGTAGGCGTATTTGAGATTAGGTTTTGTCACTCCGATTGTCGGAGAGGTATCTCTGGGCCCTCTCGGTAATGCACATCATTATAAGCCTTGCAAGCAATGTGACCAATGAGTTGGTTACGGGATGATGCATTCTGAGCGAGTAAAGAGACTTGCGGTGGCGAGATTGAACTAGGTATTGGATACCGACGATCGAATCTCGGCAAGTAACATACCGATGACAAAGGAACAACGTATGTTGTTATGCGGTTTGACCGATAAAGATCTTCGTAGAATATGTAGGAGCCAATATGGGCATCCAGGTCCGCTATTGGTTATTGACCGAGAATAGTTCTAGGTCATGTCTACATAGTTCTCGAACCCGTAGGGTCCATGCAACAAGGTTTCGATGGCGGTTATATTATGAGTTTATGAGTTTTGATGTATCGAAGGAGTTGAGTCCGGATGAGATCGGGGACATGACGAGGAGTCTCGAAATGGTCGATACGTAAAGATCGATATATTGGACGACTATATTGGGAGTTGGAAGGTTCGAGTGATTCGGTATTTTGAGTCTGGGAGAGTTACGGAATTCGCGGGAGAAGTATTGGGCCTTATTGGGCCTGCGGAAGAGAGAGGGCTGCCTAGGCAGGCGCGCGCCCCATGGCCTAGTCCGGTGGACTAGGGGAGGGCCGCACCCCTCCTTCCTTCCTTCTCTCTTCCCTTCCTTGTCTCCTACTCCTACTACATGGAAGGTCTCCTAGTTGGACTAGGAAGGGGAATCCTACTCCCGGTGGGAGTAGCACTCCTCCTGGTGCGCCTCCTCCTAGGCCAGCCACCCTCCCTTGCTCCTTTATATCTGGGGCGGGGGCACCCCATAGACACACAAGTTGATCTACGGATCGTTCCTTAGCCGTGTGCGGTGCCCCTTCCACCATATTCCACCTCGGTCATATCGTCATGAAGCTTAGGAGAAGCCTGCGCGGTAGAACATCAAGATCGTCCTGCGCCGTCGTCTTGTGGAACTCTCCTCGACACTCGGCTGGATCGGAGTTCGAGGGCGTCATCGAGCTGAATGTGTGCTGAACTCGGAGGCTCCAGACGTTCGGTGCTTGGATCGGTCGGATCGTGAAGGCGTATGACTACATCAACGCGTTGTGCTAGCGCTTCGCTTCGGTCTCAGAGTGCGTGAACAACACTCTCCCCTCGTTGCTATATCATCACCATGATCTTGCGTGTGCGTAGGAAATTTTTGAAATTACTCGTTCCCCAACGATGGCATCGAGCCTAGGTTTTATCGTTGATGTTATATGCACGAGTAGAACACAAGTGAGTTGTGGGCGATATAAGTCATCTGCCTACCAGCATGTCATACTTTGGTTCAGCGGTATTGTGAGATGAAGCGGCCGGACCGACATTACGCGTGACGCTTACGCGAGACTGGTTTCACCGTTCTGAGCACTCGTGCTTAAAGGTGGCTGGCGGGTGTTTGTCTCTCTCACTTTAGTTGAACTGAAGTGTGGCTCGCCCGGTCCTTGTGAAGGTTAAAGCGGAGTCTATTTGACAAACTATCGTTGTGGTTTTGATGCGTAGGTAGAACGGTTCTTGCTAAGCCCGTAGCAGCCACGTAAAATTTGCAACAACAAAGTAGAGGGCGTCTAACTTGTTTTTGCAGGGCATGTTGTGATGTGATATGGTCAAGGCGTGATGAGATATAAGTTGTTGTATGAGATGATCATGTTTTGTTGAAGTTATCGACAATGGCGAAGCCGATGGTTGTCTCTTTGTTGCATAAGATGCAAGTGCCAAATAATTGCTTTACTTTATCGCTGTCACGATAGCAATAGTTACAAGAGCAATAGTTGGCGAGATGACCATGTGACGACACATTGATATAGATCAAGATGATGAAGATCATGGTTTCGTGCCGGTGACGATAAAGATCATGACAGTACTTTGGAGATGGAGATCAAAGTCGCAAGCTGATCATGGCCATATCATGACACATATTTTGATTACATATGATGTTTATCTATTATACATCTTATTCTTGCTTTGATTGACGGTAGCATTTTAAGATGATCTCTCACTAAAATTATCAAGAAGTGTTCTCCCTGAGTATGCACCATTGCCAAAGTTCGTCGTGCCCAGACACCACGTGATGATCGGGTGTGATAAGCTCTACGTCCATCTACAACGGGTGCAAGCCAGTTTTACACACGCCGAATACTCAGGTTATACTTGACGAGCCTAGCATATGCAGATATGGCCTCGGAACACGGAGACCGAAAGGTCGAGCGTGAATCATATAGTAGATATGATCAACAAAATGATGTTCACCATTGAAAACTACTCCATCTCACGTGATGATCGGTCATGGTTTAGTTGATTTGGATCACGTGATCACTTAGATGACTAGAGAGATGTCTATCTAAGTGGGAGTTCTTAAGTAATATGATTAATTGAACTTAAATTTATCATGAACTTAGTCCTGGTAGTATTTTGCAAATTATGTTGTAAGATCAATAGCTTGCGTTGTTGCTTTCATATGTTTATTTTGATATGTTCCTAGAAAATTGTGTTGAAAGATGTTAGTAGCAATGATGCGGATTGGATCCGTGATCCGAGGTTTATCCTCATTGCTGCCTGAAAAATTATGTCCTTAATGCACGCTAGGTGAGGACCAATGCAGGAGCATATGCGAGGCGTTGTGAGCGTTTGCTAGCTCAATATGATGACTACTTGATAGTTTTGTGCACCATGTAACGGCTTAGAATTGGGACTTCAAAGGCGTTTTGAATGTCATGGACCATATGAGATGTTCCAGAGTTGAAGTTAATATTTCCAGCAAATACCGAGTTGAGAGATATGAAGTCTCCAACAAGTTCTAACGCTAAAAGATGGAGGAGAATTGCTCAACTAGTGAGCATGTGCTCAGATTGTCTGGGTACTTCAATCGCTTGAATCAAGTGGGAGTTAATCTTCCAGATAAGATAGTGATTGACAGAATTTTCTAGTCACCATCACTAAGTTACTAGAACTTCATGATGAACTATGGTATGCAAGGGATGACGAAAACGATTCCTGAGCTCTTCGCGATGTTGAGATCGGCGAAGGTAGAAATCAAGAAAAGAGCATCAAGTGTTGATGGTTAACAAGATCACTAGTTTCAAGAAAAAGGCAAAGCGAAAAGAAGGGGAACTTCAAGAAGAACGGCAAGCAAGTTGCTGCTCAAGTGAAGAAACCCAAGTCTGGTCCTAAGCCTGAGACTAAGTGCTTCTACTGCAAAGAGACTGGTCACTAGAAGAGGTACTACCCCAAGTGATTGGCGGATAAGAAGGATGGCAAAGTGAACATAAGTATATTTGATATACATGTTATTGATGTGTACTTTACTAGTGTTTATAGGAACCCCTCAGTATTTGATACTAGTTAGGTTGCTAAGATTAGTAACTCGAAAGGAGTTCTTGAGAATAAGCAGAGACTAGTTAAAGGGTGAAGTGACGATGTGTGTTGGAAATAGTTCCAAGATTGATATGATCATCATTGCACACTCCCTATACTTTCGGGATTAGTGTTAAACCTAAATAAGTGTTATTTGGTGTTTGCGTTGAGCATGAATATGATTTGATCATGTTTATTGCAATACGGTTATTCATGTAAGTTAGAGAATAATTATTGTTTACATTTACATGAATAAAACCTTCTATGGTCATACACCCAATGAAAATGGTTTGTTGGATCTCGATCGTGTGATACACATATTCATAATATTGAAGCCAAAAGATGCAAAGTTAATAATGATAGTGCAACTTATTTGTGGCACTTTGTCGTTTAGGTCATATCGGTGTAAAAGCGCATGAAGAAACTCCATAAAGATGGATTTTGGAATCACTTGGTTATGAATCAGATGATGCTTGCGAACCGTGCCTTTTGGGCAAGATGACTAAAACTCCGTTCTTGAACAATGGAGCGAAGCTCTTGACTTATTGAAAATAATACATCTTGATGTATGCGAGACCAATGAGTATGAAGGCTCGTGGCAAGTATCGTTATTTTCTGACCTTCACAAATGATTTGAGCAGATATGGGTATATCTACTTGATGAAACATAAGTCTGAAACATTTGAAAAGTTCAAAGAATTTCAGAGTGAAGTAGAAAATCATCGTAACAAGAAAATAAAGTTTCTACGATCTGATCGTGGAGGAGAATATTTCAGGTACGGGTTTGGTCTTCAATTAAAACAATGTGGAATAGTTTCACAGCTCACGCCACCTGGAACACCACAACGTTATGGTGTGTCTGAACGTCGTAACCGCACTTTATTTGATATGGTGCGATCTATGATGTCTCTTATCAGTTTACCACTATCGTTTTGGGGTTATGCATTAGAGACAGCTGCATTCACGTTTAAAATAGGGCACCATCTAAATCCGTTGAGACGACACCGTATGAACTATGGTTTAGCAGTAAACCTAAGCTGTTGTTTCTTCAAAGTTTGGGGCTGCGATGCTTATGTGAAAAAGTTTCATCCTGATAAGCTCGAGCCCAAATCGGAGAAGTGCGTCTTCATAGAATACCCAAAGGAAATTGTTGGGTACACCTTCTATCACAGATCCGAAGGCAAGATATTCGTTGCTAAAATGGATCCTTTCCAGAGAAGGAGTTTCTCTCGAAAGAAGTGAGAGGGAGGAAATAGAACTTGACGAGGTAACTGTACCTGCTCCCTTATTGGAAAGTAGTTTATCACAAAAATTAGTTCCTGTGACAAATACACCAATTAGTGAGGAAGCTAATGATATTGATCATGAAACTTCAGATCAAGTTACTCTGAACCTCGTAGGTCCTCGAGTAAGATCCGCACAGTGGTGTAGTAATCATGTTCGGAAGTCATGTTACTAGACCATCATGAACCTCTGAACTATGAGGAAGCGATGATAAGCCCAGATTCATGAAATGGCTCAAGGCCATAAAATCTGAGATGTAATCCATGTATGAGAACAAAGTATGGACTTTGATTGACTTGCTCGATGATCGCAAGCCATGTTAAATAAATGGATCTTCAAGAGGAAGGCGGACAGCGATAGTAGTATTACTATCTACAAAGCTCGACTTGTTGCGAAAGGTTTTCGACAAGTTCAAGGGTTGACTACGATGAGACTTTCTCACTCGTATCGATGCTTAAATCTATCGAATCATGTTAACAATTCCACATTTTATGAAATCGGCAAATGGATTTCAAAACTGCATTCCTTAATGGATTTATTAAAGAAGAGTTGTATATGATGCAACTAGAGGTTTTGTCAATCCTAAAGGTGCTAACAAAATGTGCAAGCTCCAATGATCCATCTATGGACTGGTGCAAGCATGTCGGAGTTGGAATATACGCTTTGATAAGTTGATCAAAGCATATAGTTTTATATGGACTTCGATGAAGCTGTATTTACAATAAAGTGAGTGGGAGCACTACAACCTTTACGATTAGTATATGTGAGTGACATATTGTTGATCGAAATGATGTAGAATTTTTACGCAAAGCATAAAGGAGTGTTTTAAAGGAGTTCTTTAAAAGAAAAGACCTCGATAAAAGCTACTTAGATATTGAGCATCAAGATCTATTGAGATAGATCAAGACGCTTGATAAGATTTTCAATGAGTACATACCTTGGCAAGATTTTGAAATAGTTCAAAATGGAACAGTCAAAGAAAGAGTACTTGCCTGTGTTGCAAAGGTATGAAATTGAGTAAGACCCAAATTCCGACCACAGCAGAAAATAGAAAGAGAATGAAAAGTCATTCCCTATGCCTCAGTCATAGGTTCTATAAAGTATGCTATGCTATGTACCAGACCTATTGTATACCTTGCTCTGAATTTGGCAAGAGAGTACAATAGTGATCTAGGAGTAGATAACTGGACATTGGTCAAGAATATCCTTAGTAAGGACTAAGGAGATGTTTCTCGATTATGGAGGTGATAAAAGAGTTTGTTGTAAAAGTTACATCAGTGCAAACTTTTACACTAATCCAGATGACTCTAAGTCTCAACCTGGATACATATTGAAAGTGGGAGCAATTAGCTAGAGTAGCTCCGTGCAGAGCATTGTGGACATAAAATATTTGCAAAACACATACGGCTCTGAATGTGATGCATCAGACCGTTGACTAAGCTTCTCTCACGAGCAAAACATGATCACACCTTAGTACTCTTTGGGTGTTAATCACATAGCGATGTGAACTAGATTATTGACTCTAGTAAACCCTTTGGATGTTGGTCACATGATGATGTGAACTATGGGTGTTAATCATATACAGATATGAATATTGATGTTAAATCACATAGCGATGTGAACTAGATTATTGACTCTAGTGCAAGTGGGAGCCTGAAGGAAATATGCCCTAGAGGCAATAATAAAGTTATTATTTATTTCCTTATATCATGATAAATGTTTATTATTCATGCTAGAATTGTATTAACCGGAAACATAATACATGTGTGAATACATAAACAAACATAGTGTCACTAGTATGCCTCTACTTGACTAGCTCGTTTATCAAAGATGGTTATGTTTCCTAGCCATGGACAAAAGAGTTGTCATTTGATTAACGGGATCACATCATTAGGAGAATGATGTGATTGACTTGACCCATTCCGTTAGCTTAGCACTTGATCGTTTAGTATGTTGCTATTGCTTTCTTCATGACTTATACATGTTCCTGTAACTATGAGATTATGCAACTCCCGTTTACCGGAGGAACACTTTGGGTACTACCAAATGTCACAACGTAACTGGGTGATTATAAAGGAGTACTACAGGTGTCTCCGAAGGTATCTGTTGAGTAGGCGTATTTCGAGATTAGGTTTTGTCACTCCGATTGTCGGAGAGGTATCTCTGGGTCTTCTCGGTAATGCACATCATTATAAGCCTTGCAAGCAATGTGACCAATGAGTTGGTTACGGGATGATGCATTACAGAACGAGTAAAGAGACTTGCCGGTGACGAGATTGAACTAGGTATTGGATACCGACGATCGAATCTCGGGCAAGTAACATACCGATGACAAAGGGAACAACGTATGTTCTTATGCGGTTTGACCGATAAAGATCTTCCTAGAATATGTAGGAGCCAATATGGGCATCCAGGTCCCGCTATTGGTTATTGACCGAGAATAGTTCTAGGTCATGTCTACATAGTTCTCGAACCCGTCACGGTCCACGCTTAAGGTTTCTATAGCGGTTATATTATGAGTTTATGAGTTTTGATGTACCGAAGGAGTTGAGTCCCGGATGAGATCGGGGACATGACGAGGAGTCTCGAAATGGTCGAGATGTAAAGATCAATATATTGGGCGACTATATTCGGAGTTCGGAAAGGTTCGAGTGATTCGGTATTTTTGAGTCTGGGAGAGTTACGAATTCGCCGGGAGAAGTATTGGGCCTTATTGGGCCCAGGGAGAGAGAGGGCTGCCTAGGGCAGGCGCGCGACCCATGGCCTAGTCCGGTGGACTAGGGAGGCCGCACCCCTCCTTCCTTCCTTCTCTCTTCCCTTCCTTGTCTCCTACTCCTACTACATGGAAGGTCTCCTAGTTGGACTAGGAATAGGGGAATCCTACTCCGGTGGGAGTAGGACTCCTCCTGGTCGCGCCTCCTAGGCGGCCACCCCTCCCTTGCTCCTTTATATACGAGGCAGGGGGCACCCATAGACACACAAGTTGATCTACGGATCGTTCCTTAGCCGTGTGCGGTGCCCCTTCCACCATATTCCACCTCGGTCATATCATCGCATGAAGCTTAAGCGAAAGCCCTGCCGATAGAACATCAAGATCGTCCACCACGCCGTCGTCTTGTGGAACTCTTCCTCGACACTCGGCTAGATCGGAGTTCGAGGGACGTCATCGAGCTAAACGTGTGCTGAACTCGGAGGCTCCGTACGTTCGGTGCTTGGATCGGTCGGATCGTGAAGCGTCGACTACATCAACAGCGTTGTGCTAACGCTTCGCTTCGGTCTCACGAGTGCGTAGACAACACTCTCCCCTCGTTGCTATATCATCACCATGATCTTGCGTGTGCGTAGGAAATTTTTTGAAATTACTACGTTCCCCAACAGCGCGGCCTCGGCGGGGACCGGCCGGAACGGGACGGACTCGGCAGCCAGGCGGCGGAGCAGAGGGGATCCGTGTCCAGATGGCCGCTCTCGGCCGACGGACGAAGGGGCGGCGTCCCAGGCGCGTGAACGTGCGAGGCAGAGGGTGGCGCTGGAGGTGAGAATCGAGCGCGGAGGAAGCCAGGAGGCACGGGGACGACGGATCCAGGCAGCGAGGCGGCAACCCGGCGAGATCCCAGGCGAGGCAGGGGTCGGTGGCCATGGTGGTTTCCTGCACAGAGAGAGTCGAGAGGGAGATCGTGAGACGGAGAGGGAGCAACGAAGGGAGCAAGATGGAGAGAGAGGCAGGGGCACGCGACCGGAGGCGTGACGGCGCTCGCAGGTGGTGGCGGGCTGGCCGAAGATGCTGCGACGATGGGTGGAGACGTGGCTGGGTAGCTACGGGAAGAGGAGGTCGGTGCCTCATGGGCTGCTCGGCCTTGGGCTGTCGCTGGCGGCGGTCAGTCGGGCTGCGGCGAGGGTCATCGGCAGCACGGGCGTTGGGGACGAGGCAGAGGAGGAATGGGCACGTCGGGGAGGCCGAAGACGGGCGCCATGGACTGCAGGAGCTCGGGGGCGGAGCTCTCCGCTCGGCCGAGGACTCGGCACGAGGAGGCTGGCAGCCGTGGTTGGTGGATTTTGGATCGGAAGGACTGGTGGAATGGGGATCGAGGGAGGCGGCTGGCCTATGGGTGGCTGCGAGATGGATCTGGGGAGATCCGAGGCGGAAGGTGAGTCTTGGCGGTGGCGAGGGACAAACTGCCTAGAAGTTAGGGTTTGTCCAAAATGACTAAGGGTGGACTATATATACCTCACAGATTAGGTTAAGGTCTATCTCGGTCCCTCGGATCGGAAACGGACGGTCGCGAAGAAAATAGCTAGGGAGTCCAAAAAAGAAAACGGAGATATTTTGTAGATGTTTGGGGATGATCCGGATCCAAAGGTAATGACTGCCCTGGTCGGGTTTAGGGGAGTTTTTGGATGCACGAGAGGGGTCTATGCACTGTGTTGAGAGGGTAGGCATTTAGATGAGAGGGAAAACAAAGACAAAGGTCGCCACGAAGGCCACGGGTCAAGGGTTTTGTTGGTCTCGGAGAAAGAGAGAAGAGAGGGGTCCAAATGGTCTGCGAGAAGGTCAACAAAGGCAAAGCGGTCCGAGGAGGTCAACGAGGACAAGGGCCCGAAAAAATGCCAACGCAGACAAAGAAAGAAAGGGCAACTGCGAACGGTTACGAGTTTTATGAAAACAATGATGACAACGAGTGCCGATGCAATGCAAATGATGCCATGAGATGAGATGCATGCCAAGACCAAGACGCGAAACAAAAGACAAAAACCCAACCACGGAGAAAATAATATATCACAAAGCCGGAAATGGCAAGAGTTGGAGTTACGAATATGGAAAGCTACATCCGGGGCGTTACACGGTTGTACTCCAACATACTCTACTTTGTGAGACAAAAGGTGGGGCCATTATTAATGATATTGTATTTATACTAAAGGGACTAACGGACGCCTTAATTACTCTATTTTTTTAGACAAACCTTGGTGGGGATATTATTGACTTTTTTTGAACTATTATTGACTTGGACGTGGGGTTTGGGGGCCAAAGGCCTACTATTATACTCCGACCTGACATGCTCTACCCTAGCCGCCGTTTTATCATATGGTTTCGCACCGTTCCAAATCTTAGCGCTGCCACGCAATTCTTCTCCAGCCTTCCTTCTGGCGTGCACCGCGAGAAGGGACAGCAGTCCTCAGAACCCCGCCTTTCGTGATCACAGACGTTAGAGGCGTCAGGTTTTGGGGAGCACACTCCTGTGACTGCTGCCAGCGACGACTTCCTCAATGACAGCCTTCTTCCTCGACCTCGGTACCCTCTTCATCAACGACATGAGTGACAACATCAACCACATCGGTTACTGCACCCACTGTCGGTATGTGATTCTGTCCTCTGGTTTAGTCCGCATCATTACTTTGATGTTTGCAATTGTCATCATGATCTATTTCTGCTAATTGGATTAAATCTCATACTAAATTGCTCATATATTCAACAATCCAATCCAAAAACCTGATCACGGGCAATTTACTCGAGTGGTTTTGCGCTTTTGAAGCCGCCTACTTTTAAGGGGTGCAATATAAAAGGTGGCGCACAAGAGCAGTATATTGGTTTCAGATCATGTCTTGCTATGAAGCCACTAAGGGTAAGCTTGAGGCGATCTTAATCCTACACAAGAGGAAGCTTTTGAGAACATGGATCGCTCTTCAAAGCCGCCTGCTGAGTGTTCTTGACGATTCCATTGTGGATTCGTATATGTTGTTTGACAGCGGGAAAGACATGTGGGCTGCTCTCAAGGCCACGTTTGGGCCCTCGGGCGCTGGCAATGAGTTATGCGTCATGGAGCAATTCTGTGACTACAAGATGACTAATAAGCTCTGTTGTTCAGCGAGACTCATGAGATAAAGTCACTCTCTAAGGAACTTGAGTACTTAAGTGTGTGTTGCCGGACAAATTTGTTGTTGGGGCCATCATTGCCAAGCTTCCACCTTCGTGGAACGATTTTGCTACTTCTCTGAAAAACAAGAGACATGAGTTTTCTGTTTTGGATCTCATTAGCACTCTTGATTTTGAGGAGAAGGCGAGAGCAAAAGACACACGTGCTCGGGTCGCCGAGGGAGCTTCTAGTGCCCACATGGTACACGAGAAGAACTTCCAGCCCAACCAGCCCCAAAACAACAAGAACAAATCACAGGGGAAAGGCAAGTTTGATGCAAAGAACAAGCTGTCACATTCTATCAACTTCAAGAAGAATTCTCATAACGGGAAGGGATACAAACCTCAATTTTGGTAGCACCGCACAAAATTTATATGGCTGCATCTACCTGCTGTCGGCTAACCTCATGGTGCTCCAGGTATTCCTACATTCGTAACTAGGTACAATGACCACCACAAGATGAAATTAGCTTATTCCCACGTTGACTTGCTGAATGAAGTGCGAAACAATCCTGTCATGTGTGGAGGAGCAAACAAGCAGTGCAGCCGAAGGTGGAAATAAACCAAGGACCTATGAAATTATATGTAATCTTCCTCAGGCAGGTCAGTATCCCCTTCATCTAGATGATCGTGTTTTGTCATGCCGAGCTACTGATATGTGCTACTGTTTTGCAACACCGTTTAAGTATAGCTACTGTTTTCCTATCTTTTCAGATTCAGCACAATGAATATGATATCAGGGGAACTGCACAATATGGACCCATGTTGAGTCATCTCTATTGCCTCATGTGTTTGCTGCAAATGTGTCAGCATCAGTTGCAAGATGAGGCAGCTAGCTAGCTGTGGAGTTGCCAACATGCTCAAAGTGCTCGCAACATTGAGAATAAACAAGCATGCCCAAGAAATTAATGCGTGCGCAGGGAGGCCCTTTGCTCAAAGAAGCATCGACCGATTTTCTTTATTTCCACACCTTCTCACAGTTTTGTATATTGGTTATAGTATGGTGAATCATTGAGATGCATAGACAAGCTGAACTTTTGTTCTTCTGAATGTTAGTTTAATGTGAGTGTCTGCATCTAGTACCGCATCCTCTAATTTGGTGGATGCACATAGAGAAAATAAATCTCCTTAATTTACTCCATAACCACCCTATTAAATAGGCCTAGTAACAAACCAGGCGCATGCAGTGGCCGGCGGGCACATGCATCCTGCATGCATAGCTAGTCATGCAGCAACGCAAAAGAAGAGAGCGGTTCTTGGGAAAAAGCGAGTAGTTAGTGCAGCGGGCCTTATAAACACGAATAGCTCGCTCTCCCGCTTCCGTCTCCCCACCAAATTCCCCCGCTCCCCAATCTTCCTCACTCGTCCAGAAAACCCCGTTCACCTTCTTCCTCACTGCATCTAAAACGCTTTGCTCCTCTTCTTCCCTCCTACAAAATCCCAGCCCTCCTTCTTCCCCACTCGCACTGCCACTAGGCTTGTCTCTGGCTACTCTGCTCAAACCCGTGAGCTCGGTGCGACGCCCACAAGGAAAATGGATTCGGCTGGCCCCAGCGCCAAGAAGATGAGGCTCCCACCAGTGGCGACACCGGTTGTAGATCCCGCACCCGGTAGCGCGGGGAGAAGCGGCGAGCCACCCCCCCCCCACCCGGATCCGAGGAACCGGTAGAATCTCCGGTGGACTGCATCAGCGATCTCCCGGACGTCATCCTTGAGGAGATCAACTCGCTTCTCCCTACCAAGGATTGTTGCCGCACACAAGTCCTCTCAACTTGGTGGCGCCCTCTATGGCGCACCGCGCCCCTCAATCTTGACTGTCGTCAGATATCTGTCCTTCCTGAATTTGATCTCATCAGAGCCATCATCTCTTCTTACCAGCAGGGCCCCGTTCAATGCCTCTGCATCCTACCTGCTGTCCATACCCGGCAAGGTGGACGCTTGGCTGACATCCCCTGAATTCGGAAAACTCCAGTAGTTTGAGTTCTACCATTACCATGAAAGTTTCATACCATGAACATACCAAGAATTCGTGCCCACACCACCGTTGTCCATCTCGCAGTTTTCCTCCTCTCTCCACACCACCACCTTCGCCCAGTGCCATCTACCAGACGATCTGGTACAAATGCTTTAACTCCCACTTCTGAAAAAACTTTCGCTTGTGGTGGTTTATCTGTCGCAGGCCTCACTCCACAGCATCATCCACTCCAGTTGCCCTGCCCTGGAGTGCTTGCTGATTGTTTTGGGAATACAAATCGGTATCAGTTGTCTCCAAATAAAGTCGCCTCACCTTAAAAGCATTGGAATTTGTTTTGAAGGACATCAGCTCATCATCGAAGATGCCCCTTCACTTGAAAGGTTGCTACTTCATAATTGTTATACACCTTCAGAAATAACTGTCGTCTCTGCGCCCAAACTGGAGACCTTGGGTGTAATTCGTGACCCGTTTAATAATCACAAGGAGTTGGTGTTTGGCTCCTCACCTTTTCAGGTACCGTTATCATCTACACATTTGTAATCATATGCTGCATTTTTCATTTGTGTGCATAATTTAGTCAACACATAGTCGTACTTCTTCAATCTCTGATCTTCCTGCTCCAGCCGCCCAAACCAGCGCCGGCGGGACTGCCTGCTCCCTCCTCTCGTGCCTGGCTGTGCTGCCGCTAGGCCATCCCTCTAACCACCCACACATCCTGTTATTTTCCGGCGACGTCAGCCTCACCCCGCAGCTGACCAGTCAGCGCTCATTCTCCCCTCAGCGTGGGCATCCGCTGCGGTGGCTTCGCCGGCTCTGGGTGGTTCTCTTCCTGGGCCCCGCCCTCGTCCACCGTGTTTGTGCTCTCGGCGCGGCGAGGTCAACATGGTCAAAAACAACAGCCATCGGAAGAGGTGTCGGTGAAGAGGGGCCCACACGGAAAATGCCCCTTATTACACGCAAAATAATGATTCCTCCACCTGATAGCTGGGACCCACCAGAAGGGTCTCTGTATTTCGTGAAAAACGTTCCCCCCGCTGTCAGCTCGGACCCACCGGAAATGCCTCCTTATTACGCACAAAAAAATGAATACTCCCCCCGCTATTTGGGACTCACCTTGGTGGGAGGCTGACTTGTGGGCCTAGTAAGTTTACGGGGATGGAGGGTTTGTCAACTTAGTCAATATGAACGACTCTAGCTCCAGTGACCTTACGATGTCCATCCAACGGCCGTAGTGCTTCTTCAACCTCTGGTCTTCGTGCTCCAGCCGCCCAAAGCAGCGCCGGTCGTGCCGCGTGCTCCTGCCTCCTATGGCCGGCTGTGATGCCGCGGAGGCCTCACCGCCCCCTACTACTCCCACTGCTGGCCAGGCCATCCCTCTACTCACCCACACACCCTGTTATTCTGCAGCGACGGTAGCCTCACCCTTGTACTCCTCTTCACGTGGGCATCCACTGCTGCGTCTTCCCCGGCTCCGCGTCGTCCCCTTCCTAGGCCTCGCCATCGTCCGCCGCCGTGGTGCTCTCGATGCGGCATGGTCAATGTGGTCAACGACCGACTTCCATCGGAAGAGTACTGTGCGTGGAGAGGATGACAGCTGGGTCCACGGCGGCCGCAAGGAAGTGCCTCCTTATTACGCGCAAAATAATTATTCCTCCACCTGACAGCGGGGACGCACCGGACGGGCCACCGTATTTTGTGAAAAAAATGTTTCCCCCTGACTGCTGGGACCCACCAGCTACATCTTCGCACGCAAAGAAGTGCGTCCACGCAAAAAAATGATTCGCCCCCCTGACTGCTGGGACCCACCAGCTACATCTTCGCACGCAAGGAAGTGCGTCCGGGCAAAAAAAAACGATTGGCCCCTGTCGGTGTCAAAACAGGCGGATCTCGGGTAGGGGGTCCCGAACTGTGCGTCTAGGCGGATGGTAACAGGAGACGAGGGACACGATGTTTTTACCCAGGTTCGGGCCCTCTCGATGGAGGTAAAACCCTACGTACTGCTTGATTAATATTGATGATATGGGTAGTACAAGAGTGGATCTACCACGAGATCAAGGAGGCTAAACCCTAGAGCTAGCCTATGGTATGATTGTTGTAATGTGTGTTGTCCTACGGACTAAAGCCCTCCGGTTTATATAGACACCGGGGGAAGCTTGGGTTACACAGAGTCGGTTACAATGGTACTACATATCCGTATCGCCAAGCTTGCCTTCCACGCCAAGGAAAGTCCCATCCGGACACGGGACAGAGTCTTCAATCTTGTATCTTCGTAGTCTTGGAGTCCGGCGGACGATGATAGTCCGGATGTCCGGACACCCCTAGTCGGGACTCCTCGGTAGCCCCTCAACCAGGCTTCAATGGCGATAAGTCCGGTAGCGCATAATGTTCGGCATTGCAAGGCGGGTTCCTCCTTGAATAATCCAGAGAAGATCATGAACACCGGGATAGTGTCGACTCCATAAAATAAATTCCACATTCCACCGTAGAGAGAATAAAATGTACACCAGTCCAATCTGCTGACGTATTATGCGGTGTGACATCACACCGCTACCAAGCCTTTGTTTGAATCGTTTTTTACTATACCACCTCAGCACGTTTAGCGAAGCGGTTTCCTTGGCACGTCTTGTCGAAGCAGAGATCGTGTTCCCCTTATTCCGGGATTCTCATCAATACGTGCATGGGTAACCCAACCGTGCCTGTCGCCACGCCTCCTCTATCGAAGGTGAATCCCAAACGGTCACGGAGACGGCTCTTGGTATTTTTCCCCTTTATATGAGGACCAAGGCTCATTCTTTTTTCTTCAATCTCGCATCGAATCTCTTCCTCGCTCCCATTTCTAACACCTAGGGCCTCAGTTGGCGCGGATTCTCAACCATGTCGGCTCCGACCTCCGGGGCGGTGGATGCCCTCCTCCGTCACGGAGGAGGACATATTGAAGCTTCGTGAGGCCAAGTACAGCCCTCGAGATTTCAAGACAGTTGCCTGCCCAAGGGCAGGCCGTGCCCGCCCCCGAGCCCGGCGAATACGTTGTCTTCGTATCCCACCTCCATCGGGGTTTAGGCTTCCCGACGGATCCCTTCGTGAGAGGGCTCATGTTCTACTACGGGCTAGATTTTCACGATTTGGCTCCGGAGTCCATCCTCGATATCTCCGCATTCACTATCGTCTGCGAAGCCTTCCTCCGCGTCACTCCCCACTTTGGCCTGTGGCTAAAGACCTTCAATGTGGATCCGAAGATGATCGGGGGGCGTCAAGCGGAGTGCGGCGGGGCGGCCATAAGCAAAAAGGCCGATGCCCCGTGGCCCGAGGGTTCCTTCCAAGAGGAACTCGGACTATGGCAGCAGGAGTGGTTCTATATCACCGCTCCAAAGGGCAGCAAGCAAAAGCCGCCGCCTTCATTCCGCCCGGGACCTCCACGTCAACTGATGTCATGGGTCAACAAGGGCTCAATTGGGGGCCGTCCGAAGACGTGCCCTCACTGCAGGGCCGGATTCGAGACCTCCAAGCGAGGGAGATCAATCTGGTCGTGGTGATGTAGGTTATGCAAACCAGGTATCTTCTGCCCTGCAAACGTCGTCCTCTCCGTCTATGGGAGTTCAACCCGGAGGGACCTCGGATTCTCCAACACTTCATGGGTGTGACACCCGTGGAGATGTACAAGTTGTTCCTCGGACCGCAGGTGGCGTGTCCGGAATTGGCCGAGGACGCAGGCCTAAGCCGCAATCGCCCGGATACTCAGGTAAATAGCTCAGAGTCCGGACGTTCTATTTATCTGCTTTTTTAGAGTTCGCCTCCTGACCCATTACACTTCACAGGAGTGGGTGGCGCGATCGAGGCTGATAAGGTGTCCGGCCCCCCTCCCAGAGACCGCACTGGAGCCCGTGCTGGTCAGAATGTTGGAGGTCGCACCCACGGAAGGGAGCGATGGGGAAAATAGAGGAGCTATTATTTCGCCCAAAGGGGCGTTTGAAGAGGGGGAAATCAAAAACCCCTCCTTCTAGGGGGAGAAGAGGACCGCCTCCGAGGATCCGAAGGCCAAAGCCCCTAAACGGGGGAAGAGATTTTCCCCGGGGGGTCCGGCGTCCGGGGAGAATCCGGACGCACAATCATCGCCAAAGAATCAGCCCTCCAGCGAGCCGTGAGTATGAAAAGGGAATTTCATCAGTAAGAAAATACCTCCATTTGTGCTTCTGTGGGTAACCGAAATTTTTATCCTGCAGTTCGGATTTGCAGCCTTCTCAGATGAGTTCGTCTTCGGGGGACCTTCTTTCGGAGATGATGGAGAGTGAAACGCCTCCGTCTGCTGCGCCGTCAGATAAGGCAGACGAGCCTGAAGTATCGTCACGGAGGGTATCCCCGAGTCCGGAGGGGCCGGAGAGTTCGGCGCCCGCTGGTATCCGGCCGGGAGAACTGAAGAATCTTCTTGAGTGGGCGTCCATCTCAGAAGATCACCGTGCGTTGATGCGCATGCTGATTGGAAGGATTTCGTCCGCCGAGAGCGGATTGCGTAATGCCGCTATGAGTTTGCTAGCGGGATTTGAGGTACGCGAAAATGATGCACCTTCTATTTTTGACAGTTTGCACATAAAAGTGTGCCTGTATAGATAGTAGCCCCGAGACTCGGTAGGTTGTCGAAGGCGACGGTGTCCGAGGATCGAAATCGCAAGTAATGAATGTCACCGTTCCTATGCAGGTGGCCGATAGTCCGAGGGCTAGCCGGACTAGTGGGGTTGCTGTGTTAATGCGGCAACTTGACGCGGCGGACGCGGACATCGCACTTGTCAACCGGTGACTTGACGAGTCGCAAGGTAAATGAGTTCTCCACGGTCGCTTTATTAATGGGGTCAAAGCCCTCCTCTGATAAATTATATGTTGTTATACAGACGGTGCTGCTGCTGTGGAGAGCCTTCGGGCCGAACTTGCTCAAGCTAAGGAGCAAGCCTGAAGGAGTGACGCGGCTGCCTCGAGGCCGGCCGAGGAGTTGAAAGCCGAAAGGGCTGCTCACTTCCTAAGCAGGGAAGAGGTGGCCGAATTGGCCGTGAAAGCAAAAGATGCTACCGACCGCAATGAGGCTCTTGAAAAAGAGCGCTTATCGGAGCGGGAAGACCTGAGGAAGGCCACCGCCGAGGCCAAGGATGCCCGCTCTGCAATGCGGGCCATGAGGGAGGAGCTGCGCCAGGCCGGAGATATCGTGGCTGGCAAGCCTTATCTGCTGCGTCGCTGGTTTATGGATCAAAAGTATGCTCAATTTGATCAGCTCTGGAATCCGGAGGATCCGTATCTGGACTTAGCGGCAAGTGCAGCTGATGCCGTTGAGCACTTCGGAGCCAGAAGGATCACAAGACGGAAGAGCTATTTTGGTCTCAATTCCATAGTCCGAATCGCTCACTTCCGTTGAGTGACCGGTTGGCCGAATGGGCCGAGCTAAATAGATTATCCGGACTTGCCATGCCCGACATCGTGGCTCATGTGCGCCGAGAGGCCCAAAGCGACGAGCTACTTGACTTCATGCAGCAATTCCTTGGGCGGTGCCGCATATCAAGGAGATGAAGCGGCGGCTTATATCGAAGGCGCTGGTGGCACTTGCCCGCGTGAAGACGCGTGGACGAGATGGATGCCACCGCTGTTGCTGCCCGAGGTTGGACGAAAACCGCCCCGCCGAGCACTATTTTGGGAAGTTATGCGTGGTGCTCGTGTAATAGAGTCGCGATGCTCAAAAATGTCACGTTCAAATGAGCGTTTTAGCTTGTAAAAGCGATGATTATGCTATAACTGTTTTTTATACTTGTGCGTCCCAAGTAGTGAAACTTCTCCTATGCGCCGTTTGCGTATACTTTTGTATAACCCGAAAGATTGCGTCTTGACTTAGCCCCACGCACAAGGTGCGGGGTGTTATAAATAAGCGTTTTCACATAATCCGGCGTCTCGGTCTGTTAAGGAGGTGGTAGCATAGCGAGCGAGGCAATCCGGACTATAATGCTTTATCACTTTCACTTAGCGGTGGAGTTGAGATTGGGGCTACGATATAGCCCCAGGGGCACCGCACTTCTCCGATTTCGGGCGCGTGTCCGCCGACCGGAAAGCGGTCCTTCGTCAAAGCGGGAATTGTAAACATTCGGTGGTCGATCAGTGGTTGACTAGTCTCGCTATATCATGACGATCAGTTTTCGGCTTTCTCTCTTGAGGTGCTCGCCCAAATTAAGCGGGGCACAATCGCGATAGTTCTCCCGGTGCCGCATTAGCCGATGATACGGGCGAAGGCAGCAAAACACGAGGAGCCAGGCAAACCCAACATTTGACCAAAGACATGATTGAGCTGATGCATATAATGCCTAACTTGAGACGCCGAACACTCCCTAAGGTGTTCGGTCTTTATGATAATGGGCAGAATAATGCCCTAAGCCCCTAGTATCTAGGTACGGGCATGGTCTTCTGACGCGGCCGATGCCAAAACGTTAGGCTCTGCTTTGGTTGTAGGAAGAAACCAAGGGAAAATAACAACAAGAGATAGTAAAAAAGGTTTACGCAGGGTCTTAATCTGAAAAGAATCCTCGCGACGGGTCCCTACTGCACGTTTGCGCCTGTGTCTCCGTTGTGCCGTTATCCTGGACGGGTATGCACGTTGTTCATCTATAAAAAGAGAGGAACGCTTAGTTTGAAAACAATTCGTGCGAAAGAAAAAAAAGGTATGTGTGAAAGAAAAAATATGAATAAGCAAAGCGGGGTTTGAATGAACCTGCGGTTGAGTGTCGCGCAGCCCTTGTGAAGGGTGTGCAGCTAGGAGCCCCTAGCCTCGATGCGGACTCGTCTATCCGTGTCCGGGGTCTTTGGGTGACCCTCGCACTGAGATGATGCCACGCGGACCGGGCATCTTGAGTGTAAGAGACGCGTAATGTGGTATGGCGTTGAAGCGGACAAAAGCCTTTCGTCCCAAGAGTGCTTGATATCCACTTTTAAATGGGACGATATGAAAAATTAGTTTTTCGCGCCGAAAGTTGTTCGTGGTCGAACACGACTTCTAGTAATAGGGAGCCTGTGCACTTGGCATAAGGGCCTGGCGTCACTCCTTTGAAGGAAGTGCGGCTGTGTCGAATTTTGGTAGGGTCTATCCCCATCTTGCGGATTGTGTTTGAATACAGCAGGTTTAAGTCGCTGCCTCCGTCCATTAGGACTTTAGTAAATTGTAATCCGTCGATTATGGGATTCAATATCAGGGCAGTCCGTCCCGCGTTTCGAACGCTTCTGGAATAGTCCAGGTGGTTGAAAGTGATTGGTTTTGATATCCAATTTCTATGGTCTGCTGGGTTGGACCGTGCGAGGCTCTTTTTAGGAAGTGCCGCACTATTTTTCCGTATTATCACATGAAGTGAGTTTACTGATTTGACCTCTTGTGGGAAAGTCTTTTGTTTTTCGGTGCTCTGCTGGTGGGGTTTATCGTCTTCGTTTGACGCGTCGAGCCCCTTGTGTTCGGCGTTTAATCGGCCGGACTGTTTGAAAACCTAACAATCCCTGTGGGTGTGGTTTGCAGGCCTTCCGGGGGTACTGTGGATTTGACATATCTGACCCAAAATCTTGTTTAAGTTGGACAACTCATGGCTATCATCCTTAAGAGGCGGTGTTTTGTTGTTTGGCCGCGAGCTTTTGAATCCGGCGTTGACTGCCGTGCTCTTTGGGATTTTCTCTTTATTCCGGCGCTGCTCTTTTCTGCGCCGTGATTTTGCATTTCCATCTCTTATCTCGGATGTACTTGGGTTGCTGGTTTTGCATCTTGCCAGCCAGCTATCCTCTCCCGCACAGAAGCGGGTCATGAGGTTTGTTAGTGCGGACATTGTCCTCGGTTTCTCTTGGCCGAGGTGCCTGGCAAGCCATTCGTCTCGGACATTGTGTTTAAAAGCTGCTAAGGCTTCGGCGTTCGGACAGTCGACTATTTGGTTCTTTTGGTGAGAAACCTATTCGAATTTCGGCGACTCTCCGGACTGTTGAGTTATATGACTTAGATCATCTGCGTCGGAGGGCGGACATAAGTCCTTGAAAATTTGCTCTAAACGTCCTCGAGCTCTTCCCAACTTCCAACAGTGTTTTCTGGGAGGCTTTTAAGCCAATGACGGGCTGGCCCTTTGAGCTTGAGGGGTAGGTATTTTATGGCGTGGAGATCATCTCCTCTGGCCATGTGTATATGTAGTATATAACCTTCTATCCAGACTCCATTGTCTGTTGTTCCATCGTAGGCCTCTATGTTTATTGGTTTAAATCCTGCTGGGAATTCATGGTCCAGCACCTCATTGGTGAAACATAGTGGGTGTCTTGGCGCCCAGATTTGGGTGTGCCGCTATCTTCGGACACTTGACGTGTTGCCTTGCTTTCGGGGGCCTTCTTCTTTGTCCCGTAGATGGACCTGGCTGGGCCATCTGTCCTTCCAAGTTCATTGGTTGGTTTATGTGTTGCGCCGCTTTCAGAATTTGGCCTGTCATCTGGCCTTCTATCCAACCAGGCAGCCTCTTTTTTTTTGACTGTGGAGGCTCTATGGCCTCATTGTCGAATTCTGGTAGCAGCTTGCGCTTCGGGTAGCTCTTTGATTGGTGGCCATTGCCGTATTTATCTGCGGTTTTGAGTACTTTGCTCCAGCTCATTCTGAGTGTGTCTTCCGCTGTTTTGAGCTTCCGTTTTTCTTTCTTCAAGCTTCTTGCAGTGTTGACGAGTCTTTTCCGAAGGTTTTTTTCCATCCGGCGGCGTGTCTGGCGTGAGATCGTCCAAACCGTCGTTTTCGCCGGGCCTGGACTGATTATCTGACTCATCCTGTTCGGACGGTTGCTTATCTGCATGTTCGTCGTCCACTTTCGTGCCCTGCTGTAGTGCGGGGTCCTTAGGAGCGTTGTTGTTATCGAGGCGGGGCTTAGGTCGGCGTTTGCACCGCCGTTTTGGTTGTTTATCGGCGGGGTTATCCTCTACTGCGGCCCGTTGGTCCTCATTATCGCTCTCTTTTGGGGTATCCACCATGTATATGTCGTATGACGAGGTGGTCCTTGCGTGCCCTATAGGCGCTGTTTCTTGTTCGTCTCCGGCGTCGTCGTCTATAGCGTCGATGTCTCCGGAGTTGTAGTCTAGCATGTCGGTTAAGTCGTCGACAATGGCTACAAAGTGGGTGGTGGGTGGGATCTGAATTTCTTCGTCGCCCGTATCCCAACCATCCTGGCCATAGTCCGGCCAGGGCTCTCCTGATAACGAGAGATGCTTTAGTGAATTCAAGATGTCGCCAAAAGGCGAGTATTGGAAGATGTCCGTGGCGGTGAATTCCATAACCGGCGCCCAATCCGATTTGGTTGGTAGGGGTGCGGGAGGTTCGGAGTCCGGCAGGGAGTCCGGCACCTCGGAATCACGAGTCTTGCGAGGGACAAGATTAGTGTTCGGCTCCATCGCCGTGGTAGTTGAAGCCCCCGAGGCGGTGTCCATCCACCGTTCCTCTATCTGGGCAATCGGCTCCGTACTAATGGCCGAAGCGGATTCGTGTGCGGCCATCAAGGCACTGTTCGGCGGCAGAGTTAGATCATACCCATCACAACAGTGCGGCGCGCTTGGCTGTGGCTCGAGTTCGTCGAAGATCAAGTCTCTGCGGACATCGGCCGTGAAGTTTAAACTTCGAATCGACTCGACGCCAGGGCGTAGCTTTCGATCCTGGACGGCGTCGTTGGTTGAAGATGCCATCAAGCCTATCGGTGACGACACATAGGAACTCTCAATGAAAGCACCAATGTCGGTGTCAAAACCGGCGGATCTCGGGTAGGGGGTCTTGAACTGTGCGTCTAGGCGGATGGTAATAGGAGACGAGGGACACGATGTTTTTACCCAGGTTCGGGCCCTCTCGATGGAGGTAAAACCCTACGTCCTGCTTGATTAATATTGATGATATGGGTAGTACAAGAGTGGATCTACCACGAGATCAAGGAGGCTAAACCCTAGAGCAAGCCTATGGTATGATTGTTGTAATGTATGTTGTCCTACGGACTAAAGCCCTCCGGTTTATATAGACACCGGGGGAAGCTAGGGTTACACAGAGTCGGTTACAATGATAGGAGATCTACATATCCCTATCGCCAAGCTTGCCTTCCACGCCAAGGAAAGTCCCATCCGGACACGGGACGGAGTCTTCAATCTTGTATCTTCATAGTCTTGGAGTCCGGCGGACGATGATAGTCCGGCTGTCCGGACACCCCTAGTCGAGACTCCTCAGCCCCTAATCGCTGGGACCCACCAACTACATCTTCGCAGGTAAGGAAGTGCCTGACAGTCGGGACCCAACTGGTCGAAGCGTACGTAGCGTTGTCATTCTGGTCACGAACGTGTACGTACATATATACTAGTGGATGTAGAGGTGCGCACGTGTCATAGTAGAGGCGCGCACGTAGGATGTACACGTACGTACAGCGGCCAGGGTGCAAGAAAGAAAATACGGCCACGTATGTGTACACACGGGCGGGGTCTCGAACGCCTACTCGCGCATACGTACGGCGAGGGCTCGTGTACATGGCTGGGTCAGAACGGAAAAACAACGTCGTCATCGTGTTCATGGGGAGGCAACAGAATGCGTCGTGTTCATGGGAAGGCAACGGAATGCGTCGTGTTCATCGGGAGGCAACAAAACGCGTGGGAGCCAACCGGCTGGGTCAGAACGAAATGCGTGGTCGTGTTCGTCGGGAGGGCTTGGACGGAACATGCGATGGAAACGAGGCCTGGCGTAACACACAACGGAGGAAACGAACCTCCTACGATCGAAACAGGGGTCCTGTTGATCGGGAGGGGTGTGGCGTATCGCAAAACGGAGGAAACGGACCTCCTACGGTCGAAACGGGGGTCTTCTTGATCGGGAGGGGTGTGGCGTACCGCAAAACGGACAAAACGGACCTCATACGGTCGAAACGGGAGTCCTGTTGATCGGGAGGGGTGTGGCGTACCGCAAAACGGATGAAACGGACTTGTGTTGGAGCACTACGGTCGAAACGGGGGTCCTGTTCATCGGGAGGGGTGTGGCGTGCCGCAAAAGCGGACTCCACGGATCGTTCATCTCCACCATCGACCTCCTCCGGCCTCCACGGGCTACCGTCGACCTCCTCCAGCCTCCACGGGCTCTGTTCATCCAGCCTCCATCGCGCACTTCTCCACCGCTCTTGTTCAACCACCCCTCCACGGGCACCCCTCCACCGTCTACTGTTCATCCAGCCCTCCACACCACGGGGTCCTGTTCAACCACCCCTCCACGGCCACCCCTCCACCGTCTACTGTTCATCCAGCCCTCCACACCACGGGTTCCTATTCATCTAGAGGCAACGCCACCGCTCCTTTATTCATCAACCCCCGCAACGCTCATTGTTCATCGAGGCAGCATCGATCGGCTTCAGTTAGCAGCAGCAGCAAAGGAATCGCTCCATCGGGTTCAGTTAACAGCCATCGATCGATCGCTCGGGTTCAGTAACACGTAGCCTGCAGTACAATCGCTCGGGTTCAATTAGAGCCCAACGCCTCGCTCGGGTTCAGTTAGAGCCAACGCCTCACACGTGTACAAGAGAAACGCGCATCGCTCGGCCCCCGACATCCCACCGTAACCGGCCACTCCACGAAATTTTCCTCCCCCTTGCTTCTACCACGGTTTTTTCCGTCATGGACGGCCCAAAGAATGTCATGCAGCTGCATCTCCGGCCCGCCCAGGAAGAAAAGCACATTTTCTGTCATGATTTTTTGTCATATAAGTAGGAGCCCACCACATCTATAATGATACCGGGTTTTGTCACAATTATCATCATAGAAGTGTCATATGTATGACAGATTTTTTTTTCGTTCGGCCCAAAATGTCACGGATGTGTCTTTTTCTTAGTGTACGTTGGAGACGTATCAAAGAGAAATACTAGAACTTATACACCTCCTGAGCAAATCAAAGTTGAACCTAGTATTGCTATGGTTAAAGATCTCTTGGATGATAATTTAGATGGGCATGTTATTTACTTCTGTGAACAGGCTACTAATATTGCTAGACCAGATGCTAAGATACATAGACCTTTTGTAGGCATGCGTGTTATTTCTGTTAAAATAGGAGATCATTGTTATCTTGGCTTATGTGATATGGGTGCTAGTGCTAGTGCAATACCCTATGACTTATATAAAGAAATTATGCATGATATTGCACCCGCTGAAATAGAAGATATTAATGTTACTATTAAGCTTGCCAATAGGGACACTATTAAGCCGATGAGGGATTGTTAGAGATGTTGAAGTCTTGTGTGGGAAGGTTAAATATCCTGCTGATTTTCTTATTCTTGGTTCCCCACAAGATGACTTTTGTCCCATTATATTTGGTAGACCCTTCTTGAATACTGTTAATGCTAGGATTGATTGTGAAGAGGATATTATTACAATTGGCTTAGGGGATATGTCTCATGAGTTTAATTTTGCTAAGTTTCGTAGACAACCCCATGATAAAGAATCACCTAGTAAGGATGAGATTATTGGTCTTACTTCTATTGCCGTGCCTCCTACTGATCCGTTAGAACAATATTTGCTAGACCATGAAAATGATATGTTTGTGAATGAAAGAAGGGAAATAGATGAAGTGTTCCTTCAACAGGGTCCTATTCTGAAACACAACTTGCCTGTTGAAATCCTAGGGGATCCCCCTCCACCCAAGGGTGATCCCGTGTTTGAGCTCAAACCATTACCTGATAATCATAAGTATGCTTATCTTGATGAAAAGGAAATATATCTTGTTATTATTAGTGCTAACCTTTTAGAGCAAGAAGAAGAAAGATTATTGAAAACTCTGAAGAAGCACCATGCTGCTATTGGATATACTCTGGATGATCTTAAGGGCATTAGTCCCATGTTATGCCAACACAAAATTAAAGTGGAGGAAGATGCCAAACCAGTTAGAGATCCTCAACGACGATTAAATCCTAAGATGAAGGAAGTGGTAAGAAAGGAGATACTAAAGCTCCTTGAGGCAGGTATAATTTATCCCGTTGCTGACAGTGAATGGGTAAGTCCTGTCCATTGTGTTCCTAAAAAGGGAGGTATTACTATCATTCCTAATGATAAAGATGAATTGACCCCTCAAAAAATTATTACAGGTTATAGGATGGTAATTGATTGCCGTAAATTAAATAAAGCTACTAAGAAAGATCAATACCCTTTACCTTTTATTAATCAAATGCTAGAAATACTATCCAAACACACACATTTCTGCTTTCTATATGGTTATTCTGGTTTCACTCAAATACCTGTGTCAGCGAAGCATCAATCAAAAACTACTTTTACTTGCCCTTTCGGTAATTTTGCTTATAGACGTATACCTTTTGGTTTATTGAATGCACCTACTACCTTTCGAAGATGTATGACGACTATATTCTATGACTTTTGTGAAATGATTTGTGAGGTATTCATGGATGATTTCTCCATTTATGGATCCTCTTTTGATGATTGCTTGAGCAACCCTGATCGAGTTTTGCAGAGATGTGAAGACACTAGTCTCATCTGGAATTGGGAAAAGTGCCACTTTATGGTTAATGAAGGAATTGTCTTGGGGCATAAGATTTCCGAGAGAGGTATTGAAGTTGATAAAGCTAAAGTTGATGCTATTGAAAAGATGCCAAGTCCCACGGACATAAAAGGTATAAGAAGTTTCCTTGGTCATGCCGGTTTTTATAGGAGGTTCATTAAGGACTTCTCTAAAATCTCTAGGCGTCTGACGAATTTCTTACAAAAAGATATTCCTTTTGTCTTCGATGATGATTGTCTAGAAGCATTTGAAATACTTAATAAAGCTTTGATCACTGCACCTATTGTTCAGCCACCTGATTGGAATTTACCATTTGAAATTATGTGTGATGCTAGTGATTATGTTGTAGGTGTTGTTCTAGGGCAAAGAGTTGATAAGAAATTGAATGTTATCCAGTATGCAAGTAAGACTCTTGATACTGCCCAGAGAAATTATGCTACTACTGAAAAAGAGTTCTTAGCAGTTGTATTTGCTTGTGATAAGTTTAGACCTTATATTGTTGATTCCAAAGTTACTATTCACACTGATCATGCTGCTATTAAATATCTTATGGAAAAGAAAGATGCTAAGCCTAGACTCATTAGATGGGTTCTCTTGCTCCAAGAATTTGATTTGCATATTATTGATAGAAAGGGAGCTGAGAACCCCTTTGCAGACAACTTGTCTAGGTTAGAGAATGTTCTTGATGACCCACTACCTATTGATGATAGCTTTCCTGATGAACAATTAGCGGTCGTTAATGCTTCTCGTACTCCTCCTTGGTATGCTGATTATGCTAATTATATTGTTGCTAAATTTATACCACCTAGTTTCACATACTAGCAAAGGAAAAAGTTCTTTTACGATTTAAGACATTACTTCTGGGATGACCCACACCTTTATAAAGAAGGAGTAGATTTTGTTATTAGACGTTGTGTACCTGAGCATGAACAGGAACATATCCTATGCAAGTGTCACTCTGAATCATATGGAGGACACCACGCTGGAGATAGAACTGCACATAAGGTATTGCAATCTGTTTTTTATTGGCCTACTCTCTTCAAAGATGCTCGTAAGTTTGTCTTGTCTTGTGTTGAATCTCAAAGAATAGGTAATATCAGTAGACGTCAAGAAATGCCTATGAATTATTCTCTTGTTATTGAAGAATTTGATGTTTGGGCTTTGATTATATGGGACCTTTTCCTGCCTCTAATGGTTACACACATATTTTAGTTGCTGTTGATTACGTTACTAAGTGGGTAGAAGCTATTCCAACTAGTAGTGCTGATCATAACACCTCTATTAAGATGCTTAAAGAAGTTATTTTTCCGAGGTTTGGAGTCCCTAGATATTTTATGACTGACAGTGGTGCACATTTTATTCATGGTGCTTTCCGTAAGATGTTTGCTAAGTATGATGTTAATCATAGAATCGCATCTCCCTATCACTCGCAGTCTAGTGGTCAAGTAGAGTTGAGCAATAGAGAGCTCAAATTAATTTTGCAAAAGACTGTGAATAGATCTAGAAAGAATTGGTCCAAAAAACTTGATGATGCATTATGGGCCTATAGAACTGCATATAAAAATCCTATGGGTATGTCTTCGTATAAGATGGTTTATGGAAAAGCATGTCACTTACCTCTTGAACTTGAACATAAAGCATATTGGGCTATTAAAGAGCTCAACTATGACTTCAAACTTGCCGTTGAGAAGAGGTTGTTTGACATTAGCTCACTTGATGAATGGAGAACCCAAGCCTATGAGAATGCTAAGCTATTTAAAGAAAAAGTTAAACGATGGCATGACAAATGGATACAAAAGCATGAGTTTAACATAGATGATTATGTGTTGCTATTCAACTCTTGTTTAAGATTTTTCGCAGCAAAACGTCTCTCTAAATGGGAAGGCCCTTACGTTATCGAGGAGGTCTATCATTCTGATGCCATAAAAATCAACAACTTCGAAGGCACAAGTACGAGGGTGGTGAACGGTCAAAGAATTAAAAATTACATCTCAGGTAATCCTATCAATGTTGAAACTAATATTATTGAGACCGTAACCCCGAAGGAATACATAAGGGACACTTTCCATAATGTTTTAGACTCCGAAAAGGAATAGGTATGTTGTACGGTAAGTAAACCGAGTCCAAAACAGTTCTAATGGCAATTTCTCTCCGTATTGGAATATTTAAGAATTTTGGAAAGCAAGAAGTAATCCGGGAAGGACACGAGGCCTCCACGAGGGTGGAGGACGCGCCCACCCTTCCTGGGCGTGCTCCCCTGTCTCGTGGCCACCTTGTGTGCCTCCGGGACTCCGTTTTCTTGCACGTTATGTATGTTGATTGATAAAAAATCATTATATAATCTCCCGAAGGTTTTGACCACCGTATCACGCAAATATCCTCTGTTTCCGTTTCAAGCTATTTTCTGACAGATCTAGAGCACCATGACGTCTCCAAACGCTCTCAAGGACAAGTTTTTCGAGAAGGTTATCAACCCCTATCTCGCGGAGGTGCTGCAACACCCTCAAACCATTGAGATGCGTGAGGGGGTGCTACACATCTGTGATGTGGAGGGACCAAGGCGCACCGGAAGCGTGGAGACAAAGCTCGAAGCCATGGAGCAACAAGTTTTCAAGTGCCAAGATCGTGGACTAACCGCCAACCAGATGATGATCACGGAGTTCACCAACAACCACAAGCTAGACGCCAAGATCATTGGGGAGACCATCTTCAAGCTTCAAGAGAAAATCGAGCATCTCCAAGCCCAGATCTATGACCTGCAAAACCAAAACTGTGAGTATGACTATAGATTCAAGAGGATGAGTTTAGCTGCAGATTTGAGGATCCCGGAGACTCGATCATCCTTCTATGATGGTGAGCCTATGCCTTGGAAGATGGAAGACAAGCCTACATCATCAACAACTCCTACTTCACCACCTCCGAGGACATAATCACATGGGTATGGGCACTCCCCTTGGCAACTGCAAAGCTTGGGGGAGGTGCCTCGGTATCGTATCACCATCACACTCCTATCTTTACCGTTTTAATTAGGTCGATCCTTTAAGTAATATCTTGATCTAGTAGATTGAAGCTTTGGTATGAAGTAGTTTTGAGTTTTGCTTTGTGATCTCTTTATGTAATCGAGTCCGTGAGCTATCTATAATAAAGTTTAGTGTTGAGTCAAGGGCTTTGCTATCTTGCTATGATCTTGAGAAAGTAGAAAGAATAAAAAGAATAAAAGAGTTCATATTGATCTTATGGACAGTAATGACTTCACACATAAAAAGTATGAGGCATAAGAGTTGTTGAGAGTTGACCAACATAGTTTCGGTCATCATTGCAATTAATAGGAAGTAATAAGGAAAGAGAGGTTTTCACATACAAATATACTATCTTGGACATCTTTTATGATTGTGAAGCACTCATTAAGTATGACATGCTAAAAGAGTTGATGTTGGACAAGGAAGACAACGTAATGGTTTATGTTTTCTCACATCTCAGTTAAAGTATATTGTCATTGATCTTCCCAACATGTTGAGCTTGCCTTTCCCCCTCATTCTAGCCAAATTCCTTGCACCAAGTAGAGATACTACTTGTGCTTCCAAATATCCTTAAACCCTGTTTTTGCCATGAGAGTCCACCATACCTACCTATGGATTGAGTAAGATCCTTCAAGTAAATTGTCATGCTGCAAGCAATAAAAATTGCTTTCTAAATATGTATGACTTATTAGTGTGAAGAAAATAAGATTTATACGATCTTGTTATGGAAGCAATAAAAGCGACGGACTACATAATAAAGGTCCATATACAAGTGGCAATATAAAGTGACGTTCTTTTGCATTAAGATTTTGTGCATCCAACCCTAAAAGCACATGAAAACCTCTGCTTCCCTCTGTGAAGGGCCTATCTTTTACTTTATGTTTTTACTTTATGCTTGAGTTAAGGTGATCTTCACCTTTTCCTTTTTCATTTTATCCTTTGGCAAGCTCCTCGTGTTAGAAAGATCTTGATATATATATATATATCCAACTGGATGTAAGATAGCATGAATTATTATTGTTGACATCACCCAAAGATGAATACGTTGGGAGGCAATATTATAAGCCCCTATCTTTCTCAGTGTTCGAGTAAAACTCCATAACCACAAGTATTGTGTGAGTGTTAGCAATTGTAGAAGACTATATGATAGTTGAGTATGTGGACTTGCTGAAAAGCTCTATTCTTGACTCTTTCTGATGTTATGATAAATTGCAATTGCTTCAATGACTGAGATTATAGTTTGTTAGTTCCCAATGAAGTTTATGAACCATACTTGACATTGTGAATTGATCGTTACTTGAGCATAAGAAACCTTATGACAAAAACCTATATATGTTGCTGTTATAAGAATGATCATGATGCCCTCATGTCCGTATTTTTATTTTTATTGACACCTCTATCTCTAAACATGTGGACATATTTTTCGATTTCGGCTTCCACTTGAGGACAAGCGAGGTCTAAGCTTGGGGGAGTTGATACGTCCATTTCGCATCATGCTTTTATATCAATATTTATTGCATTATGGGCTGTTATTACACATTATGTCTCAATACTTATGGCTATTATCTCTTATTTTACAAGGATTACCATGAAGAGGGGGAATGACGGCAGCTTGAATTCTAGCTGGAAAAGGAGCAAATATTGGAAACCTATTCTACACAGCTCCAAAACTCCTGAAACTCCACGAAAGTCATTTTTGGAATTAATAAGAATTATTGAGCAAAGAAAACACCATAGGGGGCCCACACCCTGGCCAGGAGGGTAGGGGGCGCGCCCACCACTACTGGGCGCGCCCCCTGTCTCCTAGGCCCCCTGGTGGCCCTTCGGTGCCCATCTTCTGCTATATGAAGGCTTTTACCTGGAAAAAAATCATAAGAAAGCTTACGGGACGAAACTCCGCCGCCATGAGGCGGAACCTTGGCGGAACCAATCTAGGGCTCTGGTGGAGCTGTTCTACCGGGGAAACTTCCCTCCGGGAGGGGGAAATCGTCACCATCGTCATCACCAACGATCCTCTCATCGGGAGGGGGTCAATCTCCATCAACATCTTCACCAGCACCATCTCCTCTCAAAACCTTAGTTCATCTCTTATATCCAATCTTGTATCAAAACCACAAATTGGTACCTGTGGGTTGCTAGTAGTGTTGATTACTCCTTGTAGTTGATGCTAATTGGTTTACTTGGTGGAAGATCATATGTTCAGATCCTTAATGCATATTAATACTCCTCTGATTATGAACATGGATATGCTTTGTGAGTAGTTACGTTTGTTCCTGAGGACATGGGTGAAGTCTTGCTATTAGTAGTCACATGAATTTGGTATTCGTTCGATATTTTGATGAGATGTATGTTGTCTCTCCTGTAGTGGTGTTATGTGAACGTCAACTACATGACACTTCACCATTATTTGGGCCTAGAGGAAGGCATTGGGAAGTAATAAGTAGATGATGGGTTGCTAGAGTGACGGAAGCTTAAACCCTAGTTTATGCGTTGCTTCGTAAGGGGCTGATTTGGATCCATATGTCTAATGCTGTGGTTACGTTTACCATAATACCTCTTTTGTAGTTGTGTATGCTTGCAATAGGAGTTAATCATAAGTGGGATGCTTGTCCAAGTAAGGGAAGTGCCCAAGCACCGGTCCACCCAAATATCAAATTATCAAAGTACCGAACGCGAATCATATGAGCGTGATGAAAACTAGCTTGACGATAATTCCCATGTGTCCTCGGGAGAGTGTTTCTCATTATAAGAAACTAGTCGTCAACCCGTGCAGCAGCACGGGCTAGCGACTTCAGTCCAAATACTTGGTGTTTAATATACTTTGGAAAAATAATAAACTTTGAATAGCTTTCATAATTTCTAATTATAAGTATACTTTTCAAAATCACAGTCACATTGTTTAGCCTCTCTATCAATGCACAACCATAATTAGTGGCAATGGATAAATTGGTGTATGTCCAGTACAAAATGGGAAATAATGCCTAATTCTTGGTAGTTATTCCAAAAATAAAAAAATCTATCATGGAAAATTTATTGGAAAAAATGATACATGGTTGAAAAATAGAAAAATACAAATTGATTTATATTTTTGTGGAACGACACACTTTTTGCAACTATAAATTTTCTCTCAGTTACCTTTGTCAATTTGAGATAATTGAGATTGTTTTTTGTTGATTGGTAATTAAAAAAATATAGTTATGCCCTTTCAGAATAGTTTAAATCGTTACTATTCTCGTAGGGAATGAAGTATTATAAATGGTTGTGAGTGTACATTCTTTAGTAAATATATAAATTCTTATCCATTAGTAAATTAGGATAAGTGTTGATTCTATATTGACGAAGAATTAGATGGTCACAAAACTTGAAAATTATGTGGATTTTAGTGTTTGAGATGTGCAAATAGATGTCAAACATCATTTACTCTATTTTTTTATGATGTAAGTTGGTCGACTTAGAAATAAAATTTGTTGAGTCCCTGAAAATAACAATTTAAAATATTCAAATGCAATACATGTTAAGAATACAATGTCGTTTATATATGTTATTTGAAAAAAAACAATACAAAAGGGTTTCTATAGGTCATTATCGAAGCTAAGAAATATTTTTTGCATTATATAGGTCATTATTAAAGTTAGAAATGTTTGGTCTCCTAATTGTATACTTAAAAAAATTATTTTACATACTTTGCCTTGCTAGTAACGAATTGTTTTCTACTTTAAATAATGAATCTAATAGTTTGTACCTAATGAATTGTTTTCTGACCTAAAGCTTTTTTGTGAAATATATTGTCGTGAAGCTAATATACATAAAAATAGAAGCATTGAAGTAGGTTATAGGAGTATGCATAGTTCAATGTTTATCTTTTCACTTTTTGGCTACAATCACAAACTTATACAAACCCTCACCGCATCCTGGTGAGAAGAAGTTGGCGATCAATGGAGACAACAAAAAATAGTGGACAAACCCATGCACTATATTATATCCTTAAGAGAGTAAAAATTAACTTTCTTTTCTTACGGGTGTATCCCAAAACTCTGTATTTTTGATGGTGCATATTAATTATATTTTTTTGCGTAATAGTTAACTCTATTGTTTGTGGAAAAAACTCTTATGCATTTTTTAGAACACCGTATCACTTGTACGCATGCAGCATGTATTATGATTGAATCCTGTATATATGCGCATGTAGATCCCCAACTCATCTTTGGATAGGCCGCTCCTTGCAAATAAACAGATCACATGTATTAGATTAGTTATACGGTTCACTAACATTCTAAAGTATAGCAAGTAGGCAGGCAGGCTACTTGATTGATTTTATCTAGATGTAGTACATGCGTACGTACGTCTGTAACTTCAGGTTAGGTTGCACTTGTACCTGTATAGCTCCTTAGAAGAATCGATCTAGTAGGCTAAAACCAACGTGTGTATGCATCAAATCTCTGTTTACCTCAAACTTATTAAGTGCTTGAAGCATTAGACCATCACAATGTCATCCATCCATGGAGCGTGTTGGTTTGCGGATCTTTTTTAATTCCTTTTCCACAGGGGATGGCCGTAATGTGGGTAGGACATGTTTTTTTTCTTTTGACTTGTGGATATATAGGCACGTTTCTATTGCGTAATCTCCTTGTACTCTTACGTGAAACGTCTAGATTTGTTTTAATCCTAATCGTATATTAAACAATCCTACAGTTATTATTGTTGTTTCTCTAGAATTAATCTGGAGTCTCGTATGGTGCTTCCAATTAGTAAATATAAGATTGTCCAGACTTGTCCTTTGCTACAAAAAGGATTGGCCCACCTTGCTGCACAAAACTATCTATTACTTTCATTTCCTTCTGCTCCTCGTTGGGTTCGACACTCTTACTTATCGAAAGCACTACGATAGATCCCTATACTTGTGAGTTATAAATAACCCACCTATCATGGAAGATACAGACAGCCCTAGTTGATACATGAGATGCTCGAGCATACAAAATAGAATTTCATTTGAAGGTTTGGAGTCTGGGACATACAAATTTACTTGGAACGGCAGGTAAATACCACATATAACAAGGTATGGTGGACTCATATGGAAAATTGGGGTTTATGGAGTTTGGATGCACAAGCAATATTCCCGCTTAGTACAGGTGAAGGCTAGCAAAAGACTGGGAAGCGACCAACTGAGAGAGCGACAATAGTCATGAACATGCATTAAAATTAATCAACACCGAGTGCAAGCATGAGTAGGATATAATCCACCATGAACATAAATATCGTGAAGGCTATGTTGATTTGTTTTCAACTACATGCGTGAACATGTGCCAAGTCAAGTCACTTGAATCATTTAAAGGAGGATACCACCCTATCATACCACATCACAACCATTTTAATAGCATGTTGGCACGCAAGGTAAATCATTATAAGATCCTAGCTAATTAAGCATGGCATAAGCAACTATAATCTCTAATTGTCATTGCAAACGTGTTTATTCATAATAGGCTGAACCTGGAACGATGAACTCATCATATTTACAAAAATAAGAGAGGTCGAGTTCATACCAGCTTCTCTCATCTCAATCAGTCCATCATAAATCGTCATTATTGCCTTTCACTTGCACGATCGAACGGTGTGTATAATAATAGTAGTGCACGTGCATTGGACTAAGCTGGAATCTGCAAGCATTCAATTCAAGGGAGAAGACAAGGTAATATGGGCTCTTGGTTAAATCAACAATCATGCATATTGGAGCCACTAAACATTTTCATTATGTCTTCTCCTCTCGACCCCCAACGGAAAGAAAAGAAATAAAACTATTGACACGGGAAAGCTCCCAACAAGTAAAAGAAGAACAAGAAATATTTTTGGGTTTTCTTTTTAATTACTACTACAAGAATGGAAATTAAACTAACTAATTTTTTTGGTTTTTCTTAAAGTTTATCAAACACACAAGAAGAAAGCTAGAAAAGGAAATTAAACTAGCATGTATAATACAATGAAAAAGTATGATCACCAACAACTAGAATGAGTGTGTGAACATGAATGTAATGTCGATGAGAGATACGTACTCCCCCAAGCTTAGGCTTTTGGCCTAAGTTGGTCTATTGCCACGGATCGCGGCTACACTCCCTGGTGTACTGAGGAGTGTCATTGTACTGCCATTGGCTAGTGATCCCCTCCAGATCCCACTGATAGGATGATGGACGATAAGGGTCCGGTGGTGGTTCTGGCTCAGGCACTAGAGCTGATGTCTAGCATCGGTGCGCATACACGGCCGCCGGCAAGACGAGGTAATGGCCTGCAGTTAAATCAAACAAAGAAGGCGCATGCAAGATAATAGTCTCATTGTGCTTCTAATTAAATCTCAAGTTATACAGAAGCATATTATCATCATTGTTAACAATAAACTCATGTGCTACCATGCTCTTATACTCTAGAACAGTAGGGGGCAACATGTTTTTCTGTTTCTCATAATGCCTAATAGGTACCTCGAAATGTCTAGCAACGCGTGCAGCATAGATACCTCCAAAGATGGGGCCCTTTGTACGGTTTAGGCTTAATCGTTTAGCAATAACGACGCCCATACTAAAAGAGTTATCACAAAATAAGGCATGGAACAGGATAATAATATCAGGAACACTGAGGTTTCCACAGTTTCCGCAACCAATTAAGCATCGACTAGCAAATATGGCAAAGTAGCGTAAAACAGCAAAATGTATGCTAGTTATTCTTGCATTGGAAACCTTCCTCGGTTCCCCTACAGTAATAGTATCAATAAAACCATCCACATCTTTACGATGTGGTTCATCTAAACTGCCCTCGAAGGGTATTCTACAAACCGTGCAAAAATTACATAATGACATTTCCTTAGCCTCATCATATAAATGAAAAGCTACTGAAGGAGGTGAATTCTTAGGATAATAGTAAAAGTTTTGCATGAAAGTATTGATGAGTAAGAGATACTGTTCGATCCAGTCGTGGAGGAAGTTGGTGAGGCCACGGGGAGGCCTGTCTCCTTGCCGTGGCTTGGCCTTGCCGCGGTGCCCTCCCCGGGCGGGAAGCTTCTTGCCGGATCCTCCGCCACCTCCCTGGGCCCTCTCCTTGTCGCGCGCCGCTCGGCTCGGCTTCAGAGTCCGCCATTTGCTCAACTTTTTGCAGGTTTGGAGATCATGGCCCTTGGTTCGGTGGATCTTGCAATACCGCTTGCCGGAGCCATCCTGCTTGTCGGCGGCTACCACAGCCTCGCCGGAGTCATCGGCTTTGGCCTTGTGAGCCGCCTCCGTGCCGGAATGCTCAACAGCTAGCACATCCTTAGCCTTTCTCTTCCTGTTGTTCCGCCCCGGTTCCTCCTTACCGGGTGGCATCTCACCGCCGATCCTTCGCTCTCGCAATCTCTCCGGGATTTTCCTCCTCCTCAGCCCGTGCATACTTGTCGGCCAGAGCATAGAGCTCGCTGACATCTCTGATCTTGCACATCACCACCTCCTCCCTCATCCTGCGGTTACGCACATTCTGATGAAACGCGCTGATAACTACGGCAGGGTGGACGCTCAGGATGTTGCGCTGCACTGGCTGAATCTCTCAGATGTACTTGCGAGGGCTCCCCTCCTTTGGACGAAAGCAGATGCAGATCGCTCTCTCGCCATGGGGTTTGTGGTCACCGTGAAGGCGCCGACAAACTGATGACACAGTCAGCCCATGAAGAGATGGAGCCGTCCGGCAAGTGCATGAGCCAAGATCCGACGTTGGGCTTGAGCACCGCCGGAAGTAGTTGGCGAGATCTTTCGTCGCGCGCTCCGCAGCTCGCACCGCGATGGTGTAGATGCTGAGAAACTCCGACGGATGTATCCTGCCATCGTACTTCTCGGGCACGTCGGGCTTGAAGTTCTTGGTTTTGGGCCACTGGAATTGCCGCAGCTCACGGGTGAATGCAGGGCAACCTGCCGCGTACGGCCAGTCGCCTGTTTCCCCGGGTGCGTGCACATCGACAGTGGGCCCAGCGCGCTAGTCAGATTGACGACGTGCTTCTCTTCGGCGCTCGATGCGGGTGCGAGCGTCTTCGTGTTGTCGTTCTTGGAGAACGTGGTGTTGATCGTGGCGGGTTCGCGGGTCCGACGACGCGGTCGACTCGGCGTCGGGGTTGGCCCGGCGAGCCGGCGATCTTGGCCTTCGGGGCTGGGAGTGCATGGAGGTGGCACCCCCAGCGGTCTTGTCGGCGTCGGCTTGCGCCGGGCGCTTTGCCGGGCTTCGGCGCTTCGATCGCTGGGCTTATCGCCGCTGGCGAATCCGGCGAGGTCTGTATATGGTCATCCTCCGCCGTCAATCTTGTGTGGCGCCGAGGGTAATCTAGAAGCAGCTGGGCTCGGGCCGCGCTTCTCGCTATCTTGGGTGGCGGTGGCGACGAAGCGGCGCGAGGAGCGGATGTGCTCGGACTCCCCAACTGGATTGGGAGGAGCAACACCCGTCCGGCGATCAGATTCGCTTGCGCCAAAGATGTTGGCGTGCATGCTGGTCTCGAACGTCCCGCGACCCACCAACTTGGCCTTGCTCCAACGCGAGCACGGTGCTAGGAGCACCGGGGCGTTGGCGGCCTTGCACCTCCTGGGAAGGGTGTGGTGACTGCACGGTCGCCGACGCTTGCGGGGCCTTATTTTTGGACCTAGTGACGACGTGAGTCCCACCGTCGGCGCCCGCTCCTCCGCCGGCGTCCACTCCACCGCTCGCTTGCTCCGGCGGTGGTGGTAGAATCGATGTAGACGGAGCGGCCACCTCTGAAGGCTTCTTCTTCGGTGGCATATTGATGAACGCGTTGATGTAGTGCGCGCGGAGACCGGATCAGATGCTCACGACCTCGACGCGACCCCTACCTGGCGCGCCAAAGATGTCGGGGCTGGCTCTCTGTGGCCTCGAGCACCTATTGGCAGAGGGCCCATTCTAGTCCGGCAAGGGAGCGGAGGGCGTGCGCAGAGCAGATCGAGGTCGGGCGCGCAGGGGAGACGGGCGATTTTTACCCAGCTTCGGAGCTCTCCGGAGAGATAAAACTCCTACTGCTGCTTGGTGTTTGTATTTGATCTTGCTCGAGAGTGCGAGCGTATGGTGGTGATGCGTGTGTCGAATGGACCGAACCCCTTCTACGTGTGCATGGGCCTCCCTTTTATAGTCTGAAGGGGGCGCCAACAGGTGGCAGCGTAGGAAGAGGGGGCAGAAAGGTAAAAACGCAGGTTGGTACAACAGTGACCAACGGTGTCCCCTACCTAACTCTGACGGCTGGGGACAAGGGCATTTAATGCCCGTCTGGTCGCCCCAACAGTGCAAGGAAACGACCGTTAGGTGTGCCACCGGTTGCCACGATGGCCTCCTTGTCAGCTCCGCCGCCACCTCGCCCCGCATGGCTGTGCAGCGTCTCGCCACGTGCCACTGGGACGGCCCTGGGGTGACACGTCGCTGGATGCACTGGAGTTTGGGTGTAGGGTGGCAGCCTTGTCGCGGCAAGTGCCTTGCGGCGGCCCTTTTCTTGTTGTGCCAGCAAGCTTGCCGGTCGTCGGGTCTTGCCGGGGCGCGCGGGGCGCCACGGCAAGTCTTCTAGAAACGCCTTGGGTGGCCTTCCCGGCAAGCTCTTCTTGCCGGTGCCTTTGTCTTCCCCGGCAAGCTTCTCTTGCCGGGATCTGTGTCTTCTCAGTTGATACTTTGTTCTTGAATGGCAGTAATAGGAAATGACGGAGGGTCTTGGCGGGCGCCCGGCAAGCCTTTGCTGGGTGCCGCGATCGCCGTGCACAAGTTCGGGGTACTAAGGTACCCCCTACCTTAGTACACCGACACTCGAGATCCTGCTCTAGCACATCGACCTCCGTCGTTAATGCGGCAGAGGCCAGCAGTGCAGCCTGCAAATCCATATTGACATATTTTTAGCAACCTGCAAGATATCTTGTTAGATCCTCATCCGCTTTTGTTTCCAACACCGAACCGAGCATCGGGCTACCGTCTATGCGGTATTACATTACATAATTTTAACTTCTTACCTCAAAGCCTGTTAGAAGGTTGCTGCAGCTTCGGTCAGCCTGCTTTTGGCGAGTGAACCTTTTGAATCACCGCACTCATGATAGTGCGGTGTTCTTCTCGATGGAAGCGCCTTTAAGCGCTTCCAACAGTTATCCGCGCCCGGTTGGACGGAGGTCGCCGACGTCACGATCTTACCCTTACGCCGAAGGTCCGCTTGCGGACTCGAACCATCGCGGGTTCCGATGTAGAGTCGGCGCAAAAGTCTGGAGGCTGCCGACGGCGCCCGGAGCCTCCTCCTGATAGGTCCCTCTCGGGGATCCCACCTCGGTGTCCTCGTCGGCGCGTGGGGTAGAGGCAGTCGGAAGTGAATTCACATCCGACGAGGCCAACGACCCGCTCGATGAGTCGGCGAGATCGTCATCGGCCGGACTATGGGCGGAATGCGGCGTTAGAAGGACACTACGTGACATAAAAGATATTACATATAAAGGATTCGGATACTTACGATCTTGCCGGACGCCTGGCCCTTGGAGGCCACTCATCCTCGCCAACGCTGGTGTTGGCGAACTGTCCGGGGATAGTTCTCCCCTCTTGACCCTTCGCCTCCCCTATTGGGGAAGCCTTCCTCTTCTTCTCTCCCCCTCCGGAGAGAGTACTCCTCCTCCTCCTCGTCTTGGGAGGATTCCGCCATCGTCGACGCTTGATTGCGGAACTCTTTTGAGTCCCGGCCACCTTCTTGGCCTTCTTCTCCGGCACCACGTGCGGTGCCGGAACCAGCAGCCCTGCTAAGCGTGCATCCACTGGGTCTTCTGGCAGGGGGCCCGGGCTGATAAGCAGCTTGGCCTTCTCCATCCATTCCTGTCAAAGGAAAGGAAGAGACAGAATGAAACCCCTCTAGAATCAATTTGATTATCACAAGTGTCCTGTAATGGGGTTGAATCACTTACCTCATCGCTTGATGTCTGCGAGCTGAATCGCGATCTTCCGTCGCGGATCGCGGGCTTGGCGCCTTAAACAGCACCTCCAGCGCTTTCAGATGTCGATCGAAGAGCCCGCTTAGCGCTGGTGCTGTTCGGATTGAACTCCCACGCATTGAATGCCCGTTTGGCATGGGAGAATCCAGCGGATGAGCATGACTTGACCACGTCGAGGAGCCTAAGCTTATTGCTCACCAGCTTCTGGATGCAGGCTCGGAGTCCCGTCACCTCCATCGGATTGCCCCACTGCAAGCCCTTCTCTTTCCAGGAGGTGAGCTGCGTGGGGATGCCAGATCTAAACTAGGGGGCCACCGCCCATGCGGGCTTGCGCGGCTCCGTGATGTAGAACCACCCCGATTGCCACCCCTTGACGGAGTCCACGAATGCCCCTTCGAGCCAAAGGACGTTGGGCAACTTGCCCAACATGGCGCCTCCGATTCCGCTTATGCGTTCTTCACAACCTTCGCTTGACGTTGAAGGTCTTGAGCCACAGCGAAGTGGGGCCGGATGCAGAGGAAGGTTTCGCATTACCACGATAAACGCCGAGATGTTGAGGATGAAGTTCGCGCCGATCGTGGAAATCCAGGCCGTAGTAGAATATGAGCCCCTGGACGAATGGATGGAGCGGAAAGCCCACCAGCGGAGGAAGTGGGGGAGGAAGACGACCCTCTCATGAGGCCCAGAGGTAGGGATGAGCTGCCTCGTCGGGCAGCCGATGCGCGATATCGCCAGAAAGGTATCCGGCGCTGCGCAGCTTGGTGATGTGCTCCTCCTTAACGGTGGAGGCCCACCACTTGCCTCCCGCTCCGGACATATTCGGAGAAGGTCGAGGCGAGATGCGCAAACTTGGGCGTTGGAGCTTGAGTGCGCGGAGATGGATAAGCAAAGGAGGAAGAAGGCGTAGGTGAGAAGGTGAATCCTTATCCCTTATATAGGCGATTTAAACTGCGCCCCCACCGCCCGGTAAAACTCGCTATCTCCCAAGCACCACCATCAATGGCGCGTTGGGTTACCCACGCCCATATTGATGAGAATCCCGAATAAGGGGAACACGATCTCTCGCTCGACAAGATGTGCCAAGGAAACCGCTTCGCTAAACGTGCTCAGGTGGTATAGTAAAAAACGATTCAAATAAAGGGCTTGGTAGCGGTGTGATGTCATGCCGCATAATACATCGCAGATTGAGCTAGTGTACATTTTATTCTCTACAAAGGAATGTGGAATTTATTTTGCGAGCCGACACTATCCCGGTGTTCATGATCTTTCTGGATTATTCAAGGGAGGAACCCACCTTGCAATGCCGAACATTGTGCGTGCCGGACTAATCGTCATTGAAGCCTGGTTCAGGGGCTACTGAGGGAGTCCTGGACTAGGGGGTGTCCGGACAGCCGGACTATCATTATCTGCCGGAATCCAAGACTACGAAGATACAAGATTGAAGACTCCGTCCCGTGTCCGGATGGGACTTTCCTTGGCATGGAAGGCAAGCTTGGCAATACGGATATGTAGATCTCCTACCATTGTAACCGACGTTGTGTAACCCTAGCCTCCTCCGGTGTCTATATAAACCGGAGGGCTTTAGTCCGTAGGACAACATACATTACAACAATCATACCATAGGCTAGCTTCTAGGGTTTAGCCTCCTTGATCTCGTGGTAGATCCACTCTTGTACTACCCATATCATCAATATTAATCAAGCAGGACGTAGGGTTTTACCTCCATCAAGAGGGCCCGAACCTTGGTAAGAACATCGTGTCCCTCGTTTCCTGTTACCATCCGCCTAGACGCACAGTTGGGACCCCCTACCCGAGATCCGCCGGTTTTGACACCGACAGCAGTTCTACTAAAAACAACGTTTGTCTGGGTTAGTTTCATTCAAATCATGCAAGTTAGAGTCCAAAACAAGGGCAAAAGTGTTTGGAAAAGTAGATACATTGGAGACGTATCACTTAACACGTACAACCCCAAGCTGTAAAAAGTAACAATACTTCAAAATTAAGTCACATCCGTGGGCCACTTTTTTAGCGAGATGTTATGTTCTGGTCGTTATAATTATTCTGAATCGTTTTACGGCCTCGTCCCGTATTTCGAGGTATGGCCAGTGACACGTCTTGTCCAAGGAGAGACCGTGTCCCCTTATTACGGGATTTTCATCAATAGGGTTTTTGGGTAATCCAACTGTGCCGTTCACACGTCCCCTTGGCAATAGGCAAGATTTAAGGCTTGAGAGGGTGCGCTTGATATTTGCTACCTCTAAAAGAGGACAGAAGGACCATCTGTTCACCCCACGCCTTTTCCTTCCTCTGCCTCCCAATCCCCCAGCTCCAGTGCCCAAGTTCCAAACTTTTCCTTCCACATCAGCTTCTCTAACAATGGACAGATCTGGCTTTCAAGGCAAGTGGATGTCCTCCTCCGTAATGGAGAAGAACATCCAAGATCTACGAGAGGCGAGGTACATGAAGGCGGATATAGAACATAGGCTTCCGACCCCAGGGCAGATCATCCCCACCCCTGAGCCCGGCGAAAGGGTGGTTTTTACCCCCCACTTCCTCTAAGGGCTCGGATTCGCCTTGACCCCTTTGACCGAGGTCTTATGTATTACTATGGGCTGGATTTCCATGATCTGGCCCTAAACTCCTTCCACCACATCTTGGTGTTTATTGTCGTGTGCGAAGCATTCCTCCACATCCCTCCACACTTCGGCTTATGGATTAATGTTTTCAATGTGAAGCCGAAGGTGGTCGAAGGCCAACATGCCGAGTGCAGCGGCGCCATGGTGAGCAAACTCAAGAAGGTTACCTAGCCCAGAGGACGATTCGTAGAGTCCGTCAGGGTGTGGCAGCAGGAGTGGTTTTATATCACCGAACCCCGTGGCACCAAGTGGGCAGCTTCTCCTGCCTTCAAATTCGGTCCTCCACTACGGCGCGCGTCCTGGACCAACAAGGGCCTAGATTGGGGGTCCCCCAATGACGTATTGACGCTGCAATAGCGCGTCAAGAGCATGATAGACAAGGACATCTCCCTTGCTGATGTGATCCAGGTGATGCTCATCCACCAAGCTCTCCCTTGCCAATGACGACCTCTCAAGATGTGGGAGTTCAATCCAGAGGGGGCAAAGACTCTGCGTCACTTCTACGGCACAACGCACAAGAAGATCTGGAAGCAGCTTTTTAAGAAGCAGAAGATGTGGCCTTTGATGTCCGATGATACCAGCCTCAACTGCAACAATCCGACATCCCCGGTAAGTATCATGCTGCCGAACACTACTTAACTTGTCAGTCTTAGGGAGGGGCCCTTGAAACTTCCATCTTTTGAACAGGACTGGATAAAGAAGGCCAAGCGGATTAAGTGTTCGTTCCCACTCCCCAAAAACCCAGCCGATCCTCTGTTAAGGAAGATGCTGGTCCTGGCGCCCTATAAGGCGCCGGCGAAGAAGGACAAGAAGAAGAAGAAGAAGGACAAGGAGGCCCAAGGCGACCTCCATCCTGACGAGGCTTTGGGCACCTTGTCCGGAGGAACCGAAGCTCCTTCCTCGATGAGGAAGACGAAGACAAGGATGATGAGGAGGAAGAAGAGGGGGAGGAGGAGTAAGCAGAGAACCCTCCTCCCATGGGGAAAAACAGAGCGACCTCCGTAAATCTGAAGGATGGGGCACCTAAGAGGGAAAGGGTATCCCTTTCCGATAACTCAGATTCGGTTGCCGAAGCTATTCCCAAGCACCGCTCCCGCACCAAGCCCCTCGCCGAATCGTGAGTACTTTCAGATGCCTTGTTCATATCTAATTCCTCTTTATAGATTATGAGAATAATGTCAAATTTTATGCCGCAATCCGGCCAATGATATTCCTCAAGGGTCGTACTCATTGGGGGATCTTTCGCCGGACAAGATGGGGAGCGAGACACCTCCACGGGCTTCCTCGCCTCCTAGGGCAGACACTCCTGAGGTGTCGTCCCAAAGGGTTTCTCCGGCCCCCGGAGAAGTGCGGGGGATGATCAATGCGGCACCAAAGGCTGCCAAAGACATAGGGGGCACAACCCCTATGGAGACCAGCCATGGGGGTCCTGGGTCATCGGACCCTCAGCCGGATACTGTTCTAGAGACCCATACAGTCCTGGAATCAGATCGGCAGCCCCCTTTGCAGAAGGGGAACGGTGACCTCTACCAATACAGAGGCATCGAACCAACTGATGGATGCACTGCAAGGTTCATCCGTCTTGGAGGAGCACCGATTTTAATCGGTACGGTGGTTGAGAGAGTGCAGTCCAATAAGAGCGGACTAGATGAAGCCTTCACAAGCCTACTAACATGCTTCGAGGTACCCAATGTAATGTCTTTTAGCTGCTTTTCATAACAAATCCCTCCATATTTAGATAGTAGCCCCAGAGACACTGTTTGGCCGACGAAGGAGGGCGAACAGAGGGTATGTAGGTACCTGTAGTAAATAACATTTTTAGCCCTTTTTATGATCATCAGACTTCACTGTTGGCAGTGACCGTGCAGGATGCCGAACTTTCCGAACTCAAGCGGAAGCTGTAGCTGGTCGAGGAGGACAACATTCAGATTAGCAAGCGGGTCGACGAAGCGCAAGGTTTGTTTCAAGTGCTCCATATTCCACCAAGTTCGGTTTTGCAGATGATGAAGTGAGGCTCATGCGCTATTATACGTATAATGGCAGATGGCGGTGTGGAGGTTGTAATCCTTCGAAGTGACCTTACAGTGCAAAGGAGCAGGCAACGGTGACAATTCTGTCGCTGAGAAAGCGGCTGCCGAATTGAAGGAGGCAAATGCCACATGGAGCCAGCTCGAGGAGCGCATATCCGAGATTGAGCAAGAGCTCAAGGACGCAACTCACAAGTGCGAGATCCTCCAGGAGGACAATAAAGTGAAGGTGGTCGAACTCGCCAAGGCTCTTCAGGACGCCCAAGAGGCGAGGTCCGAATCCCGCGCGTGTCACAACCCTAGTCAGTACATGCATTAGAGTGCTTGCATTATGTTTACTTTACCCATAAACATGGAAATGGGGATGACAGAACCCCCAGCACCCCCTTAATCCAACTAGGGTTTACTAAAATCTTTTTCAATGAACCTGAAATGCCCTTCTAAAATGTTCATCATCTTTGACCTGGTCTAGAACCTCTGACAAAAATGGTGGACAATTTTCTAGCACATCCTAAGGTCACTGGATTAAATCTTATGATATTTGCATTTGGAATTTTAAATGCTATAAAATATTTTAAATGTCTAAATAATCATAAACTAAAATGTTTACTGCTGAATATATTCTATACATTAGGCATGAGCAGTTTCATGATTTTTGAAAGTGCCTAAGCATTTTTAGAAAAGCTACAAACTTATAGAAAGAAAAGAAAAACAGAAATAAAAGAAAAGGAGCTCACTAGACCAACTGACCCATCCGGCCCACCTGGCGGCCCAAACTGTGCTTGCCCGTGCCAGCCAGCTACTTCTTCCCCGCTGAGGGAGTCCTGGATTAAGGGGTCCTCGGACAGCCGGACTATATACTTTGGCCAGACTGTTGGACTATGAATATACAAGATTGAAGACTTCGCCCCGTGTCCGGGTAGGACTCTCCTTTGCGTGGAAGGCAAGCTTGGCAATTCGGATATGTAGATCTCCTTCTCTGTAACCGACCCTGTGTAACCCTAGCCCCCTACGGTGTCTATATAAACCGGAGGGTTTAGTCCGTAGGAAAAGAACAATCATATTCATAGGGTAGCTTCTAGGGTTTAGCCTCTACGATCTCGTGGTAGATCAATTCTTGTAATACTCATATCATCAAGATCAATCAAGCAGGAAGTAGGGTATTACCTGCATCGAGAGGGCCCGAACCTAGGTAAAACATCGTGTCCCCTGTCTCCTGTTACCATTAGTCTTAGATGAACAGTTCGGGACCCCCTAGCCGAGATCCGCCGGTTTGACGCCCACATTGGTGCTTTCATTGAGAGTTCCACTGTGCCGTCCCGATAAGGCTTGATGGCTTGCCTCGTTGTCAAGGACAACATCACCTTTGGAGGATCCCTGGCTGTAGGCCAAACTCTCCAGCTGGGCGGTTCCGTCATGGCCGCCCGTTCGGCCACCTCGCCTATTATGACTTCTCACATCATCAAGAACAACCTCCACGTCAGCCCGGAATTCACCGAGCAGATGGATCCAATGGAGCTCTCCTTCCTAAACGAGCTCTTGGATCACATCGCTGCCCTAGGAGTCGCTAAGGACTATGATCGGATTGGGCTTAAACCCGACCTAAGGGAGATTAACTCTCCGCCGGTCACCCATCAGATAGCGGTGGTGGAGGAATAAAATGACAATTCTTCCTCTATTTTGAGGACGAACTATGTCCGGATTCCCAAGCTCTCCGAGCCGGATACCCGTCTATGGGAGGACGTGGCCCAGGCTCCAAACTTAGAATCAGGCAACGGGCCACAAATATTGCGCAACATCCTGGAGCCCGAGCTGCCAAGCTCAGGAGCTCTTTCGTCCCTGGGTCTGAGATTGGGTCGGGATGCGACTTATGTCAACCCACCCACCCAGACACAAGTGATCTTTCCCACATCAGACAAGAGCCCCAAGAGACAGTACACCACTTCTGGGCCAGATTCCTCCTTGTAATGAGCAAGGTTAAGGACTGTCACGAGGAAGAGGCAATTTCATTCTTTTGAAAAAATTGCACGGACAAGGGAATTCTCAATGCCATAAGTCGCTGTGACATAACACACTTTGCTGACTTGGTGGCCATAGTACAGAAATACTGTGCGATGGAAAGCGCCTGGAAAACCCAAACAAGATTCTGGGATCCTCCGGCCCTAACTAAACCCCTCGTCCGAACTAAAAGGGCGCGCTCTCGCAAGTCACCCAACCCAATTACAAAGCAGCCAAAGCTCTCTACAGGGCGTGGAACCGTACTCGAGGGATGGCTCAATAGGCCATGCAAAATTCACAGCACACCGGACACCATACAAACAGACAACCTTAGAACATGTTGGATACTCCGGCAGGTGGCGAAGCGCGGCGAGGACCTTCTCATCAACAATACCGCAGAGCACCATCCCGCAGAAAATAACAATACAGTACTGACAGTCTTCGAGACTTTTGCCTCAAACAATAGGCGCAAGCGAGCGCTCCGCAGCCTCGCCGAAGTGTGCCACGTTGCAGCAATAAACCCATTGAATGATATGTCTGAGGGAGTCCTTGACTAGGGGGTGTCCGGACAGCCGGACTATCAATGTCCGCCGGACTCCCAGACCACGAAGATAGAAGATTGAAGACTCCGGCTCGTGTCCGGAAGGTACTTTACTTGGCGTGGAAGGCAAGCTTGGCAATACGGATATGTAGATCTCCTACCATTGTAACCGACTCTGTGTAACCCTAGCCTCTCCGGTGTCTATATAAACCGGAGGGCTTTAGTCCGTAGGACACAACATTACATCTCAACAATCATTCCATAAGCTAGCTTCTAGGGTTTAGCCTCTTTGATCTCGTGCTAGATCTACTCTTGTACTACCCATATCATCAATATTAATCAAGCAGGACGTAGGGTATTACCTCCATCGAGAGGGCCTGAACACTGGGTAAAACATTGTGTCCCTCGCCTCCGTTACCATCCGCCTAGACGCACGATTCGGGACCCCTACCCGAGATCCGCCGGTTTTGACAATCGACATTGGTGCTTTCATTGAGAGTTCCTCGTTACGCCACCGATAGGCTCGATGGCATCTTCAACCTTCAACGCTGTCCTGTGGTGAGACTTTTCTCCCGGACAGATCTTCGATTCGGGCGGTTTGCCTTGCGGGCCGATTCTCTTGGCCATCCGAGCAGATCGAAGCTACGCCCGGCCGTCAGTCGATTCGAAGCCTAAACTTCAAGGCCGATGACCGCGGAGACTTGATCTTCGACGGACTCGAGCCACAGCCGAGCGCCGCCACATCGCGACGATGGGCATGATCTAGCTCGCCACGGACAGTGCTTTGGTGGTCAAGACTTAATCCGCCCTGCTACTTGCCCGAGCCGATTGCCCATGATGAGGGCGGTGGATAGACGCCACCGGGCTTTAACATCTACGGCGATGGAGCCGAATACCGATCTTGTCCCTTGTAAACTCGTGATCCCGAGACGCCGGACTACTCGCCGGACTCCGAGCCTCCCGCGCCCCCGCCAATTAAGTCAGATTGGGCGCCGGTTATGGAATTCACCGCCGCGGACATCTTTCAACACTCGCCTTTTGGCGATATCCTGAGTTCCCTGAAGCATCTCTTGCTATCAGGAGAATCCTGGCCGGATTATGGCCAGGACGGTTGGAGTTCGGACGACGAAGAAATTCGGAGCCCACCCACCACCCACTTTGTAGCCACTGTCGAGGATCTAACCGACATGCTAGACTACGACTCCGAGGACATCGACGCTATGGACGATGATGCCGGAGACGATCAGGACCCAGCGCCCACGGGACACTGGAAGGCCACCTCGTCATACGACGTCTACATGGTGGATACCCCAAAGGAAGGGGATGGCGAAAAAGCAGCGGAGGAAGATTCTTTGAAGAAGCAGCCTAAACGCCGCGCCCCGGCGCCGCCTAAATCCCGCCACAACAAGAATGGAGAGTCCGCACGGAGACAATGACACCGGAGAGTGCCGAAGACGATCCCTCCCGCAAGACTCAGCAGAGGACGCAGGCAAGCCCTCACGACAAAGGCGCATTTAAGGGGTTGAGGATGATAATTATATGCCTCCTCCGAAGACGGCGAGCCTCAACGATGATGAATTCATCATACCCGAGGACCTGTCGAACAAGAGCGCTTCAGCGCAGGCTCATAGCCACGGCAAATAGCCTAAAGAAAAGCAAGAACAACTTCAAGCTGATCAAGATCGCTAGCCGATCGATGGACCGAGGTCCTCGCGTCAAGAGTATAAACTCAACTCCCTCCAAAAGTTACCTAAGACGCAAGCTGCTCCCCGATTAGAGGAGGAAGCATACATACCTGTATCACCAAAGACACGACATGGTCGACCGACGCCTGTGGTCGCGACAGAGAGGCATTCAAGGCCCCAGCCAGACCGTGACGCCGACATCGATCCAGGAGTACGGCCAAAAGGAACGCTACCGGACTTGCGAGACATCTTGGAGGTCAAAGCAAGGCAATCCAGATCCATCTATGGATCACGTGGGCGCCCTACGACCCACGACGAATACCGTCGGGCCGACATAACGCCGCCGGGCCGAACACAGCAGACATAGCGCTCCCTCGAGCTGCGCCGCGATATTGCTCAATACAGGCGCCAGACACCCGTTATGCTTCATCGATGAAGTAATGGATCATCAGATCCCCGAAGGGTTCAAACCCGTGAACATCGAATCTTATGATGGTACGACAGACCCCGCAGTGTGGATCGAAGATTATCTTCTCCACATCCATATGGCCCGCGGCGACGATCTGCACGCTGTCGGGGTCCGCTGGTGTTTCTGCGGCCTCGAGCACCTATGGGGCACTGGGGGCCCCTTCTGGTTCGGCAGGGGAGCGAGGGTCGCGCGCAGAGCAGATCGAGGTCCGCGCTGCTGGGAGACGGGCATCTTTACCCAGCTTCGGGTTTCCGGAGAGATAACACCCCTCATCGCTGCTCGTGTTGTTATTTGATCTAGCTTGAGCGTGCGAAATAAAAGTGGTGTTGTGGGTGTCGATGGATCGAACCCTTCTACGTGCGCATGGGCCTCCCTTTATAGTCTCAAGGGGTACCCACAGTGGCAGCGAGGGAAGAGGGGTAGAAACGTAAAAGCGAGGTTGGTACAACGCAGACAACAGGCCCCTACCTAACTCGACGGCAGGGACAAGGGCATTAAATGCCCGTCCGGTCGCCCCAACAGTGCAGGAGGGGTGACCGTTAAGTGAGCCACCGGTTGCCACGACGGCGCCTCTGTCACCTCCGTTCGCCACCTCGCTCCGCATGGTTGCGTAGCGCCTCGCCATGTGCCCTTGGGATGGCCTGGTGATGACGCGTCACTGGGTGTGCTGGAGTTGGGTGGCATCCTTGCCGCGGCAAATGCCTTGTCGCGGTCCTTTTGTTGTGCCGGCAAGCTTGCCGGCCACTGGACCTTGCCGGGGCGCGCGGGGCGCCGCGGCAAGTTTTCTGGTGATGCCCCGGTTAGCCCTCCCGGCAAGCTCCTCTTGCCGGGGCCTTCGTGTTCTTGGCTAGTACTTTGTTCTTGAATGGCAGTAATAAGGAGTGGTGGAGAGCCTTGCCGGACGCCCGGCGAGCCTTGCCATGGGGGTGCTGTGACTGCCCGTGCACAAGTTCGGGGTACTAAGGTACCCCCTACTTTAGTACACCGACACACGCCATCAAATATCTCCCTCTCAAGCTTAAAGGACCAGCTCGGCATTGGCTTAACAGCCTGCCCGCAGAGTCAATTGGGAGTTGGGAAGACCTGGAGGCCGCGTTCCGTGATAACTTCCAACGTACATACGTGCGACCACCAGACACCGATGACCTAAGCCACATTATTCAGCAGCCGATTTAATCGGCCGATAGTTCGACACGGTTCTTGACGAAGAAAAATCAAATCATCGACCGTCCGGATGCGGAGGCCCTCGCAGCCTTCAAACACAACATCGGGACGAATGGCTAGCCCGGCACCTAGGGCAGGAGAAGCCGAAATCCATGGCAGCCCTCACATCGTTAATGACCCGCTTTTGCTGGAGAGGATAGCTGGCTAGCCCGCAGCAATAATCTCCGAAAAAATTCGCAGCCCGACACCAAGGACAATCACGGCAGGTCACGCCGAATCAAAACAACGCCAGATAACGGCAATGACAAAGAGGATACGACACCAATGCCGGATTCGAGGCTCCAAACCCGTCAACGGAAGAAGCCATTTAAAAGAACAACTCCGGGCCCGCCCAATCTGGAGAATACTCGACCGCCATGCCGATACATGGCACTTCGAAAAGCCAGCTAATCACACCAATAGAGATTGTTGGGTGTTCAGCAGGCTGGCAAGTTAATTGCGAACACAATGACAAGGGGCTAAATAGCGACGACGAGGAAGAGACCCGGCCGCCGAACAACAGAGGACAGAAGGGTTTCCCCCCGCAAGTGCGGATGGTAAATATGATTTACGCGACCCATATACCCAAGAGGGAGAGGAAGCGCGACCACGGACGCCTATGCGATGGAGCCAGTCGCCCCGAAGTTCAATCCATGGTCCTCCTATCCGATCACTTTCGATCGACGAGACCATCCGACTAGCATACGCCATGGCGGATTTGCCACATTGGTCCTAGATCCAACCGTCGATGGATTTCACCTCACAAGAGTCCTGATGGACGGCGGTAGCAGCCTGAACCTGCTTTATCAGGACACAGTGCGCAAAATGGGCATAGACCCATCCAGATCAAACCTACTAAGACAACCTTTAAAGGTGTCATCCCAGAGTGGAAGCCAATCAGATAGGCTCTGTCACACCGAAGTGGTCTTCGATCCCCGGATAATTTCCGGTTAAGAGTTAATCTTCGATATAGTCCTGCTCAGAAGCGGCTATCATGCCCTGCTCGGACGATCGCGTTGTAAAATTCAACGCGTGCCGCATTATGCATACTTAAAGCTCAAGATGCCGGGCCCTCGTGGAGTCATTACGGTCAATGGGAATACGGAACGCCCTCCGAACGGAGGAACATACAGCTGCTCTCGCAAGGAAATACAGAGCAGCCTTTCACGGCATTCTCTAGTCCGCAATTAAAAAGCCGGACACATTAAAACGCTACCGAGCAACAACAACCAAGACCACTGGCGCGATCAGAGCATCGCCAGAGTAATGCGCCCCAACCCCGCCCACGCATGATCACTAGAATAACACTCGCTGACATCATTACACTTTGGAGATACCATGGGCGCAGGGAGGGCTTAACCACAAGGACCAAAGAGTGCGGCTCGACCACACAAGGGGCTCATGCGACGCCCCTTGGCTTTGGTTTTATCTTTTCTTCTTTTGCATACACAGACTCCATTAACCGAAGCCTCTGTCCGACGCATTAACTTGTCAATTCACGATACAACAGTCAGAAACAAAGAAGGCTGCATTTAACACTCGTGTGGTCTCCACATGAGCATTAAATTCAATTACATACACCAAGTCTGCAGCTCATCCTCGAGGGGGACATGTTAATTTAGTCCAAACACCTTGCTTATCAAGACTATTTGTATCACCGCTTTATTAGCGATCTTCTTTCATAAATAACGCAGCACTTCCTTTTGCAAGTTTATTACCTTTTCATGGCAATTATGTTATCCTTTACAAATGTTCACTATATGACATATTGCACCAGACATTTTGGTACGGCCGAATACACCAGGGCTTCGCTCCCTATATTACGGTGTGATTAAGTCCAAACACTTTCACAAGTGCGGCACCTCAAGTTATAGCATTATATGAATCAGCTCCAATCATGTCTTGGGTCGATAGTTGGGTTTGCCCGGCTCCTATGTTTTGGTACCTTACGCCCGTTCCGCTCGCTAAGGTAGCACTAGGAGAACCATCGCGATTGCGCCCAGCTTGAGCCGGGTTAACGCCTCAAAGGAGAAAGCTAAACTGATCGGCATGATAAGGCGAGAGATTGGTCGCTGTTCGAGAGGTCTTTTCGGTCCCTAAAGACTCATGCCGCTTCGAGCTAAGTTCGGATGATGTCCGAACGGCGTGGATAGCGCCCGGATTCGGTCTTCCGAATACCGGGGCTTCGCCAAAATTTAAAATTATAGAATTCTATGGCTAAGGAGAGTGTTCAAGCATTATAAGTCCGGTCGCTTTGTTCGTCGTGTTGAGCGCCCTAGATGGACCCAAAGATGGGAACAAGAGTGCTCAAGTTTATCACCGAACACCCCAAAGACTGTGGCTTGGGGGTCAAGCCAACGACTTGCCATCTCTCGATTTAACAAACGGCCGCATGTAAGGTAATATTTTAAATTCAACAAAGCGTTGCTCATGGCGCATATAAACGAAATTTTCGCACACAGTGATAAACACACACGAAGTTCACTCAAGGATTACATTAGGGGCACTCATCCGCGATATCGCAGGCTCCCTTCAGGACAACTTTATAATATCGCTCCGGCATACGGTGCTCCTTGCCCGGCGGCGGCGGATCCGTGAGAAGCTTCTCCGCATCCAGCTTGCCCCATTGCACCTTTATGCGGGCAAGGGCTCGACGAGCGCCTTCAATGCAGGCGGATTGCTTGATCACATCCAGCATTGGGCATGCATCAACTAGCCGCTGCACTAGGCCAAAGTAGCTGCTGTGCATGGCCTGCCCAGCCATAGTCGGACTGTGAGGCCCTTCATGGCCTCCTCGGCTACCTTAGGAGTTCGACCACTGCTTCACTGGTCGCTTGGGGCACGGATGGCGGCCTCAGCAGCATCGAGACCGTAAGACCTTCTCCGCTGAGCTCCCCCTCCTCGCCACGATAGAACGCAGCGGCATCGACGCACTACGCGCAGATCCGCAAATGCCTCGAGAGCTCCAATTCGGGTAAGTATCCGTAATTTACATTAACATGCTTGCTCGCATGAAAAACGCCTTACCCGCTGCTATCTTCTTCATGTCCTCTATTTCCATATGGGCCCTCCGGGCCTCGGCCTTGGCGGATTCGGCCCTATCGAGAGCCGAAGCAAGCTCGACTCGAAGTCTTGAGTCACGCCCAAACTCTCATGCTTTTTCATGAGAGCCCGGAGCTCTTGCCGAACTTCCGCCACGGTGCCGCTTGCTTTTCTCGCCAGTCCGTTCTGGGTCAGATTATGCTCGCCACGGAAACGGCATCCTTCGTGGCTGCCACCTCGCTCGTGGCCCCGTGATCGCATATATTATCCTTGTTAATCTTGTTTGCAACCAAAACCCTTTCTCGTAAGGTGCATATTTCAAGTGGTGTTATTCACCTTCTTTTCCTTGAGCTGCCTCTTGGCATGGCCGAGCTCTTGCTCCGACCGCCAAGGTCCTTCTTCAGCGCCTCGACCTCCCCCCGCACGCGGCCGAGGTCAACAAAGCAGCCTGCAAACCCATATTGACATATTTTAGAAACCTCACAGATATCTTGTTTAAGATCCTTAGTCCGCTTTTCTTTCCAACACCGACTAAGCATCGTGGGCTACCGTCTATGCGGTATTATATTACTTAATTTTAAACTTCTTACCTCAAAGCCTCGTTAGAAGGTTGTTGTAGAAGCCGGTCAGCCCGCCTTGGCGAGCTGAACCTTTCAATCACCGCACTCATTAGAGTGCGGTGTTCTTCGAAGGAGGCGCTTTGAGCGCCTCCAGAAGTTATCCGTGCCTCCGTTGGACGGAGGCCGCCCGGCGTCACGGTCCTGCCCCTCTTCGAGGGGGCTGCTTGCGGACTCGAACCGCTACGGGTTGCGAGTAGAGTCCAGCACAAAGTCCGGGTTGCTCGACGGCGCCCGAGCCTCCTCGGCGCGCCCCTCTGGGATTCCTCTCGCCGCCCACGGCGCGTGGGGTAGAGGTAGTCGGGATGGAATTACATCCGACGGCGCCAACGACCCGCCATCGAAGTCGGGAAAGTCGCCACCGCCGGACTAAAAAAACAATGCGGCATTAGAACGACACTGCGTGACATACTATAATACGGCATATGAATGATCCGGATACTTACGATCTTGCCGGACGCCGGGCCCTTGGAGGCCACTCTTCCTTGCCAACATTGATGTTGGCGAAACTGTCCGGGGGGATAGTTCTCCCCCTCTTGGACCCTTCGGTCGCCCCGATTGGGGAGGCCTTCCTCTTCTTCTCTCCCTCCTCCGGGAGAGAGTACTCCTCCTCCTCCTCCTCGCCTTCGGGAGGAGTCCTCATCGTCGTCCGACGCTTGATTCTGGGAACTCTTTCGAGTCCCCGCGCCACCTTCTTGGTTTTCTTCTCCCAAGACCACGTGACGGTGCCGAACCAGCAGCCTTGCTAAACGGGCATCCACTGGTTCTTCTCGCATGGGAGCCGGACTGATAAGCAGCTCAGCCTTCTCCATCCATTCCTGTCAAAGGAAGAGGCAGATTAAAAACCTCGTTAGAGTCAATCTAAATACTACAAGTGTCCCGTGAATGGGGTCGAATCACTTACCCCGTCACCGGAGATCGCAAGCTGAATCTGCGTCTTTGGTCGGCGGATGCGGCAAGATTGGCGCTTTTGAACAGCACCCTCCAAGCGCCTTCAGACGTTGTATCAAGAGCCCGCTTAATGTCCGGTGCTGTTCTGCATTAAACTCCGACAAATTAAATGCCCTTTCTTGGCATGGGAGAATCCGCCGGAGGAGCATGACCTGGACTACGTCGACGAGCCAGAGCCCGTTGCTCACTAGCTTCTTGATGCAGGTTCGAAGTCCCGTCACCTCCACCGGGTCACCCCACTGCAAGCCCTTCTCTTTCCAGGAGGTGAGCTGCGTGGGGATTCCAGATCTAAATTCGGGAGCCGCCGCCCATGTAGGCTTGCGCGGCTCGGTGATATAGAACCACCCCGATTGCCACCCCTTGACGGAGTCCACGAAGGTCCCTTGTAGCCAAGGGACATTGGGCAACTTGCCCAACATAGCGCCTCCGCATTCCGCTTGCGTCCCCTTCATAACCTTCGGCTTGACGTTGAAGGCCTTGAGCCACAGGCTGAAGTGGGGCAGGATGCAGAGAAAGGCCTCGCACACGACGATATACGCCGAGATGTTGAGGACGAAGTTCGGCGCCAGATCGTGGAAATCCAGGCCGTAGTAGAACATGATCCCCCGGACGAATGGATGGAGCGGAAAGCCCAGTCCGCGGAGGAAGTGGGGAAGGAAAACAACCTCTCGTGAGGTCCTGGGTAGGAACGAGCTGCCCTGCGTCGGGCAGCCGATGCGCGATGTCTTCGAAAGGTATCCGCGTCAAGAAGCTTGGTGATGTCCTCCTCCTTGGCGGTGGAGGCCATCCACTTGCCTCCCTCCCGACATGTTCGGAGAAGGGTCGAGGCGGAATGCGCGAGCTTGAGCGTTGGAGCTTGGGTTCGCAGGATGGATGAGCAAAGGAGGAAGAAGGCGAGGTGAGAAGGTAAACTTATCCCTTATATATAGGCGGACAAAACTATGCGCCCTCACCGCCCGGTAAAACTCGCTTATCTCCCAAGCGCCACCATCAATGGCGCGGTTGGGTTACCGACACACGATTGATGAGAATCCCGAAAAGGGGAACACGATCTCCGCTCGACGGGACGTGCCATGAAACCGCCGCTAAACGTGTCAAGTGGTACAAGAATTCAAACAGAGGCCTCGGTGCGGTGTGATGTCATGCCGCATAATATGTCAAGAGATTGATCGGTGTATACGCTTATTTCTCTCACGTTGGAATGTGGAATTTATTTTGCGAGTCGAAAACTATCCCGTATTCATTATCTTCTCCGGATTATTCAAGGGAGGAACCCGCCTTGCAATGCCGAACATTATGCACGCCGGACTTATCGCCATTGAAGACTGGTTCAGGGGCTACTGAGGGAGTCCTGGACTAGGGGGTGTCCGGACAGCCGGACTATCAATGTCCGCCGGACTCCCAGACCACGAAGATAGAAGATTGAAGACTCCGGCTCGTGTCCGGAAGGTACTTTACTTGGCGTGGAAGGCAAGCTTGGCAATACGGATATGTAGATCTCCTACCATTGTAACCGACTCTGTGTAACCCTAGCCTCTCCGGTGTCTATATAAACCGGGGCTTTAGTCCGAGGGACACAACATTACATCTCAACAATCATTCCATAGGCTAGCTTCTAGGGTTTAGCCTCTTTGATCTCGTGGTAGATCTACTCTTCTACTACCCATATCATCAATATTAATCAACCAGACGAGGGTATTACCTCCATCGAGAGGGCTCGAACCTGGTAAAAACATTGTGTCCTCGTCTCCTCGTTACCATCCGCCTAGACGCACAGCTCGGGACCCCTACCCGAGATCCGCGGTTTTGACACCGACAATGTCTATAACCTTCAACGCCAGCGGCGAACCTCAATTCCGAACAGTCCGAGCACTAGCCGCTTTGGTCCTTAGTCCAATCGTGGACGGATTCCGGCTTACTAAAGTGCTCATGGACGGCGACAGCGGATTAAACCTCATCTATTAGGAAACTCTTAACAACATGGAAATAGATAAGGGCCGCACTGAGCAAAGTGGCACAACCTTCAGAGGAAACATCCCTAGTCGGGAGGCACGATGCGCAAGGAAAATCACACTGGATGTGGTATTCGGAAACCCGGAGAATTATAGGTCCGAAGAAATCACATTCCAAGTGGCCTCATTAGCGAAGGATACCACACCCTCTTGGGGCCGGACGCATTTACAAGCTTCCAAGCCATACCCCATTACGGGTACATGAAGCTCAAGATGCCGGGGCCCAATGGAATCATCACTCTAGCCAGTGATCCAGACATAGTACTCCGCGCCGAAAATAAAACTGCCGCACTAGCCTTGGAGGCATTATTCGAAGCCCTCGCGTCAAGAGTTAATCGCAAGGCCCGAGTAGACAGGGATGATGTGATACTCGACAAACAACCAAGTCCACCTCTTTTAAACCAATGATTTAAATAGTCAAATTCCGGGTGCACCTAACGGACCTACAAAAACAACATCAATTGGGGCACTGTTGCACCCCACAATAGATGCCGGACTACGAGAGTTCTTGCGCAAGAATTGGGACATTTTACCGGCATCCATCAGACATGCCAGGTATCCCACGTAGGCTGGCCAAACATAGCCTAAACATACTAAAGGGATACAAGCCAGCCAAGTAGACTCTTCGGCGCTTTTCATAACCCAGGCGACAAGCCATGGGAGAAGAGCTATCCAAGCTACTCGAAGCCGGATTCATCAGAGAAATAAAACATCCGGACTGGCTAGCAAACCTGGTGATGGTACCAAAGAAGGACAAATACTGGCGCCTATGCGTCAATTTCAAATACCTTAATAAGGCTTGCCCTAAGGATCCCTTCCCCCTACCCCGCATCGATCAAATTATCGACGCTACCGCAGGACACGACTCATTGTGTTTCCTCGACGCATACTGGATACCATCAAATCAAGATGGCGGAGTCCGATCAAGCCGCAACAGCATTCATCACTCCATACGGTCCCTTCTGTTTTAACACCATGCCTTTCGGGCTCAAAAACGCCGGTGCAACCTATCAGCGCATGATTCAGACATGCCTGGAAACACAAATCGGCAAAATAGTAGAGGCTTATGTGGACGATGTGGTCATCAAAAACAGACACGTCGAATCATTAATAGACGACTTGAGGCTTATGTTCGACAATCTCCAAACATGTGACATCAAGCTCAACTCAGAAAAATGCATTTTTGGCATACCAGCCGGAAACCTCTTGGGCTTTATTGTTTCCAATAGAGGAATCAAAGAAAACCCGGCTAAATCAGAGCTCTGTCACAGTTGGCTACCCCAACAGACCTCAAGCAAATCCAGAAACTAACTGGATGCGTGGCCGCCCTAAGCCGCTTTATCTCCCGGTTAGGAGAAAAGGCGCTACCTCTTGATCACCTTCTTCGACGCACCGAACACTTTGAGTGGACGGATGCGGCTATGGCTGGGCTGGAGGAAATAAAAGCCCTCTTGGCCACCAATCCATCCTGGCAGCACCAAATGTCGGCGAACCCATGCTGCTATACATAGCTGCAACACAACAGGTCGTAAGCGCAGTGCTCGTCGTCGAACGAGAGACAGATGGACATAAATTCCCACTACAAAAGCCGGTATACTACATATCCACGGTCCTCATTCCATGCAAGTCACGGTACCCACATTATCAAAAGATAGCATACGCGGTCTTCATGGCATCCCGAAAACTATGGCACTACTTTCAAGAGTGTTCAATCACGGTGGCCTTCGAAGTACCGCTGAATGACATAATAAATAATCGCGACGCCACGTGCTGGATTGCAAAATGGGCTATCGAGCTCCTCCCATTCGACATAACATACAAACCACGGTGGGCCATTAAGTCGCAAGTACTGGCTGACTTCATCGCTGAATGGATGAAATAAAGTCCCTAAAGAGTACGGCGCGTACTCCAATTGGATCATGCACTTCGACGGCTCTAAGATGCTAGCTGTTCTAGGGGCTGGCGTCGTCCTGACGTCCCCCACCGGAGATACAGTCCAATACATACTGCAAATACTTTACACAGACTCCAACAATGCAGCTGAGTATGAGGCATTGTTGCACGGTCTTCGGATGCCAGTCTCCATGGGCATTCAACATCTGGAAGTACGTGGGGATTCAAATCTCGCAATATCTCAAATAAATGGAGACTTTGATGCCAAGGACACGAAAATGGCGGCCTACCTAATGCCATTCTCAAAATGTCAGCTCGATTCGACGGGCTCGAATTCCACCATGTGGTTCGAGAAAACAATCAAGCAGCGGACATCCTTGCCCGCATCGGCACTAAACATGACCCCGTCCCACCAAACATTTTTTTGGAAAGGCTGTTCAAGCCATCCGTGGTATGGGAAGGGGAGTCCGGCAATAACAGTCCAAATCCGTATACAACCCCAATCCTGAACAATCAGACGTAATCGGAGGCTCCACCACCGAAATCACACCTTTGGCCCACGTGATTATGCCGGTCATCGCCCCATGGACGGAACCCTTCCTAGCTTACTTAAATATGCAGGGACTCCCGGAGGACCAAAATGAGGCACGTTGCATTGTGCGGCGCTCTAAAGCCTACGAAGTCCACGAGGGAGAGATTTATTAGAAAAGCGCGACCAGAGTGCTCCGAATGTGCATATCCGAAGAGGAAGGGCGACAGCTCTTGGCCGAAATTCATGCCAGACTCGGCAGCCACCATGCCGCAGCTCGGGCTCTCGTAAGCAAGGCCTTCTGTACAGGTTTCTACTGGCCGACAGCCCGGGCAAACGCACAAGACCTTGTCCAACATTGCATCGGTTGCCAGCTTTTTGCAACTCAAAGCCATATGCCGCCCACCGCCCTCCAAACAATCCCCATAACTTGGCCCTTTGCGGTCTGGGGGCTCGATATGGTTGGACATCTTAAAGGAGGAAGCCATAAGAAGAAATACTTGTTGGTCATGGTCGATAAATTCACCAAATGGATACAAGCCAAACCAGTTAAAACGGCCAAATCCGAACCAATGATAGACTTTATATCCGGGATTGTACACCGCTACGATTTCCCCCACAGCATCATCATCGATAACGGCTCAAACTTTACAGCCGATGAGGTGAAAACATGGTGTAGCAAAATGGGCATAAAACTTGATTACGCCAGCATCTATCACCCCCAAACAAACGGTTAAGTCGAACGAGCGAATGGTCTTATTATGAGCGGCATTAAATCTAGACTAGTGCGATCCTTGAAGGAATCAGATACGCACTGGGTCGAGGAGCTTGACTCCGTACTATGGGGGTTGCGGATCACGCCAAATCACACAACCGTATACACACCATTTTTTATGGTGTACGGCGCAGAGGCAGTGCTACCCTGCGATATCATCCATGACTCACCTAGAGTGCGCATGTACGAAGAGAGAGAAGCCGAGCTGCATCGGCAGGACAACTTAGATGCCCTGGAGGCACTACTAGGAAAAGGGCTATAGATAGGATTGATTCTAATGGCGCACCAGACATGTGGTGCGCCATTGCTATATACTAATGGCGCACCATGTGTTGGTACGCCATTAGTTTCCAAATACTAATGGCGCACCACATCCCACGGTGCGCCATTAGTAAATTTTTTTATTTTTCAAAACTTTAATGGCAAGACCATGGGTGTGGTGCGCCATTACTAGTTTTAACTAGTAATGGCGCACCACACCCACCCGGCGCCATTAGAAGTTTTGAAAAAAAGTAAAAAATTATAAAAAAATTATAAAATTTTTGTTAGTAATGGCGCACCGTTGTGGTGCGCCATTACTAGTTTAACTACTAATGGTGCACCACCCACGGTGCGCCATTAGTTGTTTGCCCACTTCCACCGAATGCACCCCCACCCCCGTGGACCGCCTTTTCAGTTTTAAAAAATTAAAAAATGATAAAATGTCAAAAAATAAAAGAAAATAAGTTTTCCATGTGATATGTGGTCTAGTTGTTGGGAAAATTTACAAATATGAATTTCGACTTTATTTGCAAAATCTCTCCGAAATTTGTAAATGGCCATAACTTTTGCATACGAACTCGGATGAAAAAGTTTTATATATGAAAAGCATCTACTCGAAAAGTTACATCCGAATTTAATCGGGGAACCCGTTAAACATTTTAAAATCCTCAAAAGCCTAACAGAAAAAAAAGTTACGGGCTTTTAAGATCCGGAGGCAAAAAATTCAAAAAAAATTAGTTTTTTAGTTTTGTTAAATCTAGTCAAACTATGGTCAAACTAATTATTCAAGAATATAAGTTTTAATAAATAATTATTTTAGTTTTTTGAATTTTGGTCAAATCTAGTCAAACTATGGTCAAACTGGTCAAACTATGGTCAACTGTCAAACTGCGTATGCGAACTAATTATTCAAGAAATATTAGTGTTACTAATTTTTAGAACAATAGTTTCAAACTCAAACAAAGGAATGTGTCAAGACATGCTCAAGCTAAATTCACGAGGTTAATAGGATTGACATCTTACTATTGTCGAAAACAACAAGTGCGAGACTTAGAAACGAGGGAGAATAGAACCCGGAAGTTAAGCGTGCTCAGTGGAGTAGTGAGAGGATGGGTGACCTTTCGGAAGTTTGACTATGGAGTGCGATTTGACCCGAGATTAAGCATATTGACTCGAGATTAAGCCATAGTGACCGAGATTAAGAAAAAAACAAAAAAATTGGAAATTTTGAAAAAAAATTTTAAAAATCCTGCAAAAAAATTTGAAAAATTGTTACTAATGGCGACTCTATGTGGTGCGCCATTAGTATATCAGATACTAATGGCAAGATTAATGTGCGCCATTAGAATATCAGATTCTAATGAAGACACACAAAGCGCCATTAGAAAAGAATTCTAGTGGCGTGATGCTAATGGCGCACCGGTAGTGCGCCATTAGTAGGCAAAACCGGTGTGCCATTAGAAGGCTTTTTCCTAGTAGTGAGGAGGAGCGTGACATCGCAAAGGCATGTTCCGCATTCTATCATCAGGAGGCTCGAAGGTATCAAAGCAGAGAAGTGCGGGCCAAAACTTATAACATTGGCGAACTCCTTCCACGCCTACCAGACAAGAAAAACGACAAGCTCAAGCCCAAGTGGGAGAGTCTTGTTGACACACGAACACGTCACATGTACCCTTAACGCCGGGGGTGATGCACCGCAGCTCATGTCGAAGGAGACCCGACCGACAACAAGCGACACGCAAGACAATCATGGGCGCTTTGAGACCAAGCCCCACTTGCGGGAGGGACCCGTCAGGCTCAAGGGCGGCTATGGGCTGCTCCAGGTCGATTCGCTCGCCCCTAGAGCCTCGTGGATCCACAGCCCTCCAGCATGAAGAACTATCAAGGAACGAGAAGAACGATACAAGGGAGATATAAAAAGTAGATGAACACGAAAAAGTAGTAGATGTGTTTGTTCGATTGGGTGTTGTTCAATCGGCCGTCACCCCCAACATATATAAGAGGCGGCTGGACTTCCCGTACAAGAAAAGGATTCATCTAGGCTTTCCTTACAAGAAAATTGCATCAATTCACATCCAAAACCCTATTCAAATTCGGACTGGTTTTATCCGAACTTTCCAAAACTGTTCGGTTTAAACTGACTATACCTTGTGGGTCTTTTTTGTGATGGCAAACGAGTCCAAAAGCGATCTTGATCGTTTCGACGAGACAAACATCTTTCATGTTGAACGTTTTTTCATTAGAGGTCATCCCGAGGGTCAAATCACTCGTGCAAAATAGTAAATTATTCACGCATCTCATCACACACACCCACATATGTGTCTAGTTCCGGGCGTCATAGTTTGCTCGCTGGAGGTTCTCGTTGTGCGGGCTCTAACTTTTGCATACGACCTCGGATTGCAACGTCCTTTATATGAAAACCGATCGTTTCGATGAGACGAAGACAATTCATGTAGATAATTCTTCCATACGAGGCCGTCTTGGGGGCGTAATCAGCCAAACAGTGTTTTGAATACAAAATCCAGTACTTTGAGCACAACTTCGGCCTTAGAGATGAGGTCGGATGGCTATGACTTAAACATCAAAGTTGTTTCTCTCGGCGATGTGAAACTTTCCATGCTGAAAACCCTTTCACTTGAAGCCTTCTCATTTTCTTTTTATGTCATGCCAAAATCTGGTGTCAGCACATGCCCCCCTGTTTTTCGGCAAAGCTTACACGCCGAAAAATAATTTGCACGGTGTTTGTTCTAAGGATGATGTCAACACTCCATCGGCCATTTATTTTTCTCAGGGCGATAATTATGTATCGGCCATGTTTGTGCTAAGGGCGATAATCGTACATCTGCCATTGCCTACTCGGGCTTCTTGCCACACTTGGATTCCCCTTCTATAGATTCCACCAAATATGAGTTTCTAGGAACTACTCTTGTAATCCTAAAAGGACCTTCCCAACTTGGAGACCACTTCCTGAATTTTTTTATCTCTTGAACCAATCAGCAGAATCACTTTCCAAACGAGATCACCAACTTGAAAATTCTTCAACTTAACTTTCTTATTGTAAGCTCTTGCTACCCTCAACTTGTCGCTCTCTATGGCCTTCAAAGCAGCCAAACTTTTATCGGCAACCTCATGAATATTGTCCATCATCAAGTTATAAAAGTCTACTGCCGGTAAATCATTTTGCTTGGCAATTCTCAAAGCATTCAAATTTCTTTCCACCGGTAAAACAGCCTCATGACCATATACTAGCTCATATGGAGTCACCTTCGTAGCACCATGCCTTGTGATCCTATGTGCCCACAAAGCTTCAGACAACAACTCATGCCATCTCCTTGGATTATCCTCAATCTTCTTCTTGATGAGTTTGATTAAAATTTTATTGCTAGACTCAGCTTGTCCATTGGCTTGGGCATAATATGGAGAGGAATTGAGCAACTTTATGTTGTAAGATTTGGCAAATTCTCTTACTTGGTGTGACATAAAAGATGAGCCTTGATCTGTAGTCAACGTTTGAGGAATGCCAAATCTATGAATAATGTGCTCGGTTATGAATTTAATTACCTCTCCATGTGTCATGTTCTTGAGAGGTACTGCTTCAGACCATTTAGTGAAATAATCGGTTGCCACCAATACGAACCGATGCCCCTTTGAGGAAGATGGATGAATTTGTCCAATAAAGTCTAAACCCCATCCTTTCAAAGGCCACGGCTTGACAACGGGATGTAACATAGCAGCAGGAGCCAACTGAATATCACCAAAATTTTGACAAGCTTCACACCCTTTGTAATATCTGAAGCAATCATTAATCATAGTCACCAATAAAATCCAAAGACGTTGTAGCAACCATTTCATCTTGGGAGCCGAATCGATGAGTGCCACAAATACCTTCATGGACATCCCCATAGTAACTATCGCTGGTCTTCGCCCAAGCACTTTAGAAGAACATCATCAACCGCTCGCGATAGAGATCATCATCTCTCATTGTGTATTTAAAAGCCATACGCCGAACAGCCCTGTCCACCCTTCTACTAGGATCACACAAATAATCAACAATGGGTTTCCCCCAGTCTTGATTTCCTCCTGCATTGAATATTTCATTAGTGGCCGAAATGGTGGGCTCTGGTTCGGCCTCCCCTATGTTGGCAAGACTAGACATCGGCTTTTCAGAAATAATAAACATGCCACGATCAACATGATAGCCGGATGCTTGCTGTGCCAACTCATTTGCTTTCCAATTGTCATGTCGAGATATATGAGCAATGCTAAAGTAATCCAAAGTAGAAATTATATCTAGACATTTATCAAGATAAACATTAAGTGATTCGTCAAAGCATTGAAAGACTTTGGATATTTGTTGCACTACTAATAACGAATCACCATAAGCCTCAATATTTATAGTCATATAGCATGTAAAAGATTCAATCCAAATAACAATGCATATTCGGCTTTGATTAATTGTGCAAAAATATTCTAAGTGGCATGAGGCTTCATAAAATTGCACCATAAAGAGATATATAAACAACACCAACACCTTGGCCATTGTGAATTCAACCATCAAACATAATCTCCAATTGAACTAATATCACTTAACATGTACCTTGTCTCGCTTCCAATTGAACTAAGGACAATGTTAGAATTCCACACCGGCCATGATTGGATAGTTTCTTAGGACGATAGTTAAGTATCGGCCATTATCATGACGTCCATGTAGAATTCATCCATTAAAGCATGTATAGCCGAACCAAACAAATAAAATAGCAATAAAATATTTCGGCCCCTTTGTCTTAGCAACAAAAATGTAACTAACCAAATGTATAGTGATTTGGTAATACTCTGTCATGATATAGAAAATTATGTTGCATCCATGGATCAAAATAAGTCCATGGAGGGTAACTAATCATACTTGTGGATGAATTCCATGGCAAAGGCATCAATGGCATTGTTGAAGAAAATGGATGATGTGCTAACTGAAGATTTTGATGTTGTGATGCACACCTTCGGCTTAATTGTTTGTTGCTTCCATCCTTCTCTTTCTTCACTTTCTTTTGTACTTGTTACAATTGAAGCATGCACATCATTTTTGTTTTGATTGATCCTCTTGGGAACCCATGCCATGTTCCTCTTTCTCAGCTCGTGTGCACTAAGATTTTGTAATTCCTTATTTTGCCAATACGATAAGCCGAGTGGGCATCTCGGGTGTGATTCTATTTTGACCAATGGCAATTCTTTCTTGGCCTTGTGCACTCTCAACTTCTTTTCTTCAGATTTGGCACTTTGACTTTCAATAATTGGTTGCTTCATCTCATTGCCTTTAGTAGGCAATGTCAACACTTTCATTGGCCCTTTTTCATTTGAGATCAAATCTGAAGTAGCACTCTTACAACCATCTCTTTTAATGAGGTAAACTAGTTTGACCACCTCTTTCTTCTTCGTTGAGCTCTGGACCGATTCCTTATGATTGAAACGGTCTTTAACATGTGATTGTTCAGATGTTGATATTCTTGGAGCTGCATAATATTGGTGAGATTATCTAAAGTAAGATGGAGAATGTGCCCTTGTATAATACCTGTCCCATGATGAATATGTATCTATATGAGCATAGGGAGGCATCCACGGCATTGGCATTGGCAGCCCAAAATAAGGATACGAATATGTTGCATTGAAATTCGCACTTTGCCAATACCGATCCTCATATTTGTTCCTTGGGGGTGATCTTGGTTTCTTTGCATGATTTGGCCGATAAGCATTCTTCTCTTCACTCTTCTGTTGATATTTATCCAATAGTTCAACGAAGGTGATTTTTGATCTCTTTTACTTGCACTTATTTTAGCCTTTGTTTTCTTTTGATTTGCTGTCATCGATCATTGGATTTTCTTGCTGCCCCCAGTCCTTGGCGTCTCTATTGTAGCTTCGATGGAATTCTCGCCCTCAAAAGTATGTTCGTTATGCTCTTCAACAACTTCTTTACTTGAAAGCTTGATCCCATCACCTGTAGCTTTTACATTCTCTTTAAATGGATCGGCTTGAAGCAGCCGATGCAAAAACTTTTTGCCGTCAGGACCAATCAGAATAGACTGGTCATCTCTTGGTCTTTCAACAAACTTCAATCGTCCTTTTTCAATGGACGATTTAACTATTTGACGAAACGTGTTGCAATCCTCAAAATTATGCTTGGACGAATCATGCAACTTACAATACATTCGTCCCTGGATTGATGGCTTAACATGGTGATCAAGAATTGTAATGTAATTATTTTTCAGCAACAAATCAAATATTTGATCACACATGCTTGAATTAAAGGTATACTTCTTGTTTTCTAGCCGATCTTGCTGTTTGAACGGCTTTGCAGATAAGCAAATGAATGGTTCAGATTTGTAATCTCCCCATTCGGCTATGCATTATGTTTTCCACTCTATCTCTGATGTCTTTGGATAAGATATTATAATAGCATCGGTTTTCTCAATAGAATTTCGCCTTGGCTTTAAATTTCTGAAATGAAGATATTTAGAACATACATGTCTCAGTTGAGACCAAGTGCAAGCCAAGTACGAAATAAGCAAAGCTACCCAACTAGATATGAACTTTAGATAAAGCAACGGGGAAAGCTGTGGCTGTAATAATAAGTCAATATCGGTCATTATAAATGGCGTAATGGGTTGACCGATATGTTCCATAACAAGTTTATTGCTAACAAGTAAATTACCCTTCTTCATTGGTCTTTCAAAATCACTTATGAAAATATTTCTTATAGATGCATCAATAATGAAGTTGCGACCAAATCTGAAAATAGGTAAATTACTCCCTATGCATACCTCTTCAAATATGTTGGGAGAGCATGATGGTGGTGCCACTTGAAGAACATCTTGCTCCGTCTTTGGATGGCTCCCCAACACCTTGTCATCATCTTTTTCTTGAATCCGTGCATCATTGCTTTGAAGATTTTTGTCGGCCAAACTTTGTTCGGCTACTTGTTCTTGTCCTTGAAGCTTGTAAATTTCTACGGCACGGAACTCATAGGGTAGGAAGTAGGTTCCATTAACTTCAGAAAAATCATGCACCGTTGTTTTCCTATGCTTGCCATGCCCTTTCTCAATAATGCTTGCCTCGTTAGATTTGATGGATTCAGAATATATACTACTTGATTCGGCTTTTTCAACCGAAGCACTTTCATGTTCCGAATCATCCTTCTTTTCATTGATACTACCAATTGGCAATGCTTCTTTTATCCGAGCCAATTCTTTTTCTATTTGTTTCGACGGTGACGGCAAAATTAGCATTAAGCTTTTCTCAATTTCAGCCCACTCGGATATGATTGCCCCTCAATGCTTTTAGATTCTTTCGGCAATGACACATGGGTGTTTCCGAAATTTTGCAATTGTGTAGGGGGTGTATAATATGATGTAGTACTAGGTGAAGGCATATGCATTGTTGTAAGACCATACTTTTGCTCGCCAATTTTATCAATCGGCAAAGATTCATCTTCTTGCAAAACTCTAGCTTTTATTGCGGCATAATCAGGAAATAGCCCCTTTTCATGTTGTTCAAGGCAAAAATCACTAATCCTCTTATTTTGTGCTAAACTCTTCAATGCAGCCACCACTACCTCATCTTCTACAATATTGGGCACAACCGCTCCTGTAAAATTTACATTCATTCGGCTATAACCAGGAAGGTGTGAAGCCGAATTATGAGCATCTATAGTTGTGTATGGTGCCGAAGAATTACTAACATGAGGTGTAGCTTATGACGGTTGAGAGTAACTGGCCGAATAGCCACTAGTAGGATGGCCAATTCTCTCATTCATCGGCATGGTTGGATTACTATATTGCACATTAGTTGCCAATGAATAAAAGGGTGAAACACTTTCTTGCATGGCATTTGAAATTCTATCTTGGGGTGTTTCCAATTGATTAAACGAACTCATCATGTTGCTAATCGGCATATGAATTTGCTGGGTTGCCAATGCATGTAACTTGGGATACATATGGTGCATGTTACTAATATCATAAGAAGTTGAAGTATATAAATTACTTTGAATCGGCCCTTGCACGTAGTTAGTTGCATGATTGAAAAAACTAGGGTTGGCCGATAGAGTATACTCATTGAACGATCTAGTAACACCATATGAATTATTAGCATCTACATAAAGGGATTGGGTATTCATATTACCTTTGTAGACTGCAAACCCTAGATGACGATCTCTTCGTAGCAAGAACGGGCCGGAGACCGTTCGAAGCTTCGTCCCCAGCGGAGTCACCAAAAAGTGTGTTGACACACGAACACGTCATGTGTACCCTCGACGTCGGGGGTGATGCACTGCAGCTCACATCGAAGGAGACCCGACCGACAGTGCGATATGCAAGACAGTCGCCGGGCGCTTTTGTAGACCCGAAGCCCCACTTGCCCGGGAGCGACCCCGTTAGGGCTCGTGGCAGCTATGGGCTGCTCCAGGTTGATTCTCTCGCCCCTAGAGCCTCGTAGATCCGCAGCCCTCCAGCATGAAGAACTAGCGAAGAACGAGAAGAAAGATACAAGGGAGAGATAAAAAGTAGATGAACACGAAAAAGTAGTAGATGTGTTTGTTCGATTGGGTGTTGTTCAATCGGCCGTCACCACCAACATATATAAGAGGCAGCTGGACTTCCCGTACAAGAAAAGGATTCATCTGGGCTTTCCTTAGAAGAAAATTGCATCAATTCACGTCCAAAACCCTAGTCAAATTCGGACTGATTTTATCCGAACTTTCCAAAACTGTTCGGTTTAAACTGACTGTACTTTGCGGGTCTTTTTTTTGATGGCAAACCACCTCGGATGGAAACGAGTCCAAAAGCAATCTTGACCGTTTCGACAAGACGAACATCTTTCATGTTGAACGTTTTTTCATTAGAGGTCATCCCGAGGGTCAAATCGCTCGTGTAAAACAGTAAATTATTCACGCATCTCATCAGACACACCCACATATGTGTCTGGTTCCGGGCGTCATATTTTGCTCGCTGGAGGGTCTCATTGTGCAGGCTCTAAGTTTTGCATACGACCTCGGATTGCAACGATCTTTGTTTCAAAACCAATCGTTTCGACGAGACAAAGACATTTCATGTAGATAATTCTTCCATACGAGGCCGTCTTGGGGCGAATCAGCGTAACAGTTGTTACGAATACAAAATCCGAAGACTTTGAGCACAACTTCGCCTTAGAGATGAGGTCGGATGGTTATGACTTAAACATCAAAGTTGTTCCTCTCGGCGATGTGAAACTTTCCATGCTGAAAACCCTTTTACTCGAAGCCATCTCATTTTATTTTTATGTCGTGACAAAATCTGGTGTCAACAGGTACCTTCATCATTGACAAAGTTCTCTTTGGAGGTGCGATCGTCTGCGTGATGCATCAGACAATCGACTCGAGCCGAACCCATGGAACGCGGCCAAACTCCGAAGATTCTACTCCTCTTGCCAAATCGGTGTTTGTCTCCTTACCTCCATCTTCCTTTTAAATTATACCCTCTCTCCCTTTTACATTTATAGCCTTAAAAGCTTCCAAAGATGCTTTGATCAAGACACTGGCCGCGCTTATTCACGCTCAATATACAGGGCTTCTTACACGAAGCTTAATTGTCTTCTGGGCTTTATGCCCACCACATATGCGTCACTTCTCCGTATGTGCCTTTTTTCACCACTATATGCATCGATATGACTTAAGTTTTGGCCAAGCTGGGTTGCTTGGCTCTTGTGTTTATGCCCTACGTTCCGATTAATTCGGCTAGGGCATAAGGGGAGCACCTCTGCGATTGTTACTGTCAGGTCAGCCGGATGTGTACCTCATACTGGGTGAAGCCGAAAGCTAGCGTTCTTAAGGGAATATTCGGTCCGTGAACAAAAGATGTATTTTACCTATTACAAAACATGTCCTCAGATGGTTATATCCTACGTAAGTTTTCGCAGTTCGGACATGCACATAAATGCATGCACACCTAGGTAAAGGAACCCTTAATGGAACTAAAGGAACCCTTAACATAACTAGTTGGGTACTTGTCTGGGACTTATGACCCCTACGCCTGGTTTCCACGCGTGCCCCGGTATTCACGTAACCAAGCGGGTATTCCGACACACTCCGGATTGTCGGGTCCAGAGGTTGAAGCGAAAAGGTCGGCCAAGACAAATGATTTACAATCCCGCTAGGGACAAAATGTGTCCTTCGGAGTACAAAGTCACTTAGACTGACTAAATTCTTCTTCTATACCATCCAACAGGCTGTCTAGCCTATAGTCCTGTTGGGAATACTTAGCGGCTAATGCTACCTGGTCATACACCAGATGTACAGGGATCTCCTTCCCATCTGACCCTACAGGTCCGACCTCGGCCATGTGGTTCGGGTCAGCCTTGGTGTATCGCGTCTTCACCATGGCCTAGGTTTCCCTTGTGCCTTGTCAGCAGGCCGATATATTCCATAGTCAGAAGCGCTGCCTTGCTCCCTTAAGCATCCCCATAAGCTCCCACGTGCCTCGTGGCAGGGAGACGGATGGCCATAAGACCTGGGCAATACCCAGCATCACCTGCCGAACTTGTTCATGCAATTGTGAGAGCTCCTGCAGGAGATCGCCGGCAGACCCAGGCATCTCCTCTTCGGGGTGACCTGTCAACATAGCTATAGACATAACTCTGTTAGCATGCTTCTTTGCCGAATGTTATAATGGTTCGCTAGAGCACTCACTGAGTATGCCGCGCTGAAGCCTCCTATTCTCCTTCACGAAGTCAGCAAGCTGGGCTCGAACATCCTTTAATTTGACGTCCAGTCGGGTGTTCGCGTCCTGGAGAGTATTTTTCTCCTTTATAACCTCGGTAAGCACACACTTGCCAGCCTTTAGCTGTCGCTGAACATGTTGCTCATCCTCTGGTACGATCTCCGGATTGCCTCCGGGATTGTCTGCAGAATCTATTGTTAGATTTGCATTCATGCCGAATACTAAACTGGTACATGCCATTATTCCCGATCAAAACAAGTATTACCAGATGGGGCCTTCGTAGACTCCTCCATCATGGCAATTGCGGCCTGCAGTTGGGCCTTGCACTCCTCCAGCTCTTTGGATAGTTGGGTATTCTTCTCTGTCCAAACCTATGCACACGACGATCCTTAAATCAGTTGTGCCAACTGTTTCAAGTCTCAGGGGCTACTGATATACATACTTATCAAATTTTCTTACACGTATATCCTTTACGTACTGGTCCGTGGCACTGGCGATGCCACCTTGAGCAGCCCGGACGTACGTGTCCTCTGAGTTGAAGGCATCGAACGCCTCTTCAGAGGAATTAGGGTCGCGTAGTGCGGCCCAACGGTGCCTATGATTCATGGCGCTCTCCACTTCGGAGTTTGTAGCGGAAAATCTATCCGCATCCTCGGTTGGAGGATCGTCCGTGTTGACCTCCGCCCTTGGGTCCAGCCTCGGAGTCCGGTTGGTGGAGGCGTGACCGACAGGCTCACCGGATATAGTCCGGCGAGCACTTTTTCTGTCAGAAGACAGTGGACGTTGTTATATTTTAACGGTGATAATGTCGTGGCAGGCTTTTAAACATACCTTTGCAACGGCGTCTCGGTCCTGACCGCCTTCCTTTTAAACCTGCCCTACTTCGGTGCCCCTTGTTGGCGAGTCACCGCGGGTTCGTGTCACACCTTGATTTTCATGGCACAGCACTTAAGCTCTTAATCATGCTAAAATGTGGTTTGGCAAAAACTTTTGAGTGTTTTGGACCTTGCTTGATTTGATTTTTGTCTGCTGTTTGCAAGTGCTCTAAAAATCAAATAAATCCTCCAACTCCTATACTTCATCTCCTTGATCCAAACTCTTGAACCAATGATCATGCCATGTGTATAGGACATAAAAGTATTTTCTTACAAAAAATAATTTGGCCAAAAAGTATTTTCAAAAATTAGTTTTTTTCAAAAACCCCTGAATTGAGGTTTGCATTGCAAATACTTAATTAAGGGCAGTAAAAATCTTTACAAAAATATATTTGACTCCTATTAGATATAGGATACCCGAAACCACGTAAATATAATTTTAAAAGTTATTTTCCTATTTTATTTAAAGGCTTTTCTTAAGGCCGAAATGGTCTTTAATAGGTAAAAATTATTTTATTGCTTCAAAAATATTTGACAAAATTCAGGGAAACTCATAGGACATATATAGTCCATATACAAGAGTTTCAACACATGGTTATGTTCAAAATATTGGTCAAATACCTCAAAAACCCTTTCTGGGTATTTCAAGCTTTTGAAATATTTACAAAGGAAATATTCTCCAAATATTCCAAGAAAATTCTATCATGTCACATATGACATATTTGGTGATCTTGCCAAGTCTCATGACTTGGAGAACAAGATAGCATCATCAAAGCCTCTCAAAACCATTTCTGTCCATTTTGAAGTTTGAGCAACTTTACATTGCCAAACATGTCCAAATGTTCTCAAACCTTGTGGACTTGCTCAAATGGTCTAAAAATTCATCTAGACCAAATGGCACAAGTTGGAGAGCAAGTTAACTTGATCAAAGTGCCCCAAAACCCTTTCTGTCCAGAACCATATTTGAGCAACTTTGCATTACCAACTTTCTCTCCTTGACACCAACTTTTGTGAGCATGATCACATGACCAAATGAGGCCACCACATCAAGTGGTGCATCAAGGAGAAGTGATTTGCTCAACTAAATCTACACAAGTCCATTTCTACTAATTTCTAGGGTTTACCAAAGTTGCATTGTCAACTTTCATCAAATGATCTGCAAATGGGTGGAAGGCCCTAATTATATGTGTCATATCATCCTATGGAGTCTCATGGCTTATGGAGATCATCTACTTGCCCAAACCAACATCAAACACCTTCCGCGTAATCTCAAAATTCATGTTTTATCCCCTTCCACTAATCTCCATGACTTCTCCTTTTTACCACAGCCCCTCCTAGTTCCCCTCTACCTCTGGTGTGCTTCCCTGCCCGAGAGGAAATGATTAAGGGGGGAAGGGCTCCATTTTTCTTCTCTGGACATCCACTTTTTCCTTCCTTTGTCATCTCTCTCGCTCCTGGCATGTTGCAGAGCATCCAAAGCTTCTTTCATCTTTGTTTATCCCCCTGCAGCTACCAGACACAAGTGGGCCTTGCTGGTTCGCAGAAAAGCCCATGGTGCGGCCATTTGCATGCTCTGGAGCGCCTGGCAGGGCGTTCGACCATTGACGCCGTGTCCCCCGACCACCTCGAGCCTCCCCCTCGCGCCAGTCGATGCTCCTCGACGTCCGCAACACGACACCAAGCTGGCCCCCTCCTCTTTCTTCCTCCTGCTGCCTCCTCTCAAGACGCACTGCCGCCTGAAGGCCCAATGGGCGACCTCACACGCTGGCGCCCGCCTCCCCTGCTCCCTCTCTCCTCTCCTCTCGACATGGTCCATGCCCACGAGCACCCCAGACACGACCAGGGGCACCAATATGGCCCGGGTGTAGCCCAGCCCGAGACCATGGACGCGGTCCGCGGCACATCTTCGCCCCCTCCTCATCTGGCCTTCCCGACCCCGCTTGAGCTCACAATACAACTCGCCGCCCTCCTAGCTCCCTCCCGGACCTCTCACTTTACCTCCAGAGCCGCTCCCCACTCCTCATGGCCGCCATGGCCGCCGTCGCCATCCATCTAAATTCACCCGATCCCGAGCTCTTCTCCCTCTCCTCTCTCCACCAGAAGGCTCCCCTGCGCAAGGCGGAGCTCCCACGCTCTTTCCCGCGCCCGAGGGTGCACCGTGGCACCGTGTCCCTCTTCGCCGTCGCCGGTCTCCTCCACGCGCAAAACTTCTCCCCTTCCCGAGCTCCTCCGCGGGTGCGAATCACATGGACGGGCGCGCCTCATCGCGCTGAGCACACCGGTGCGGAGGGCGTCGCCAGGGACCGCCTGGGTCACTGGCACGAGCAGCGCCTGAGCTCCTCCTGCCTCTGTTCCAATCGAGCGGGAGGAAGGAGACGACCCTGCGGGTGGGCCCCACAGGTCGGCGACTCGGCCAGCGGGCCCCGGCGTTTAAGTGGAGACGCACTCGCGTTCTTCGCCTCCCCGCACTGAAGACGGCCCGGCCGGAATGCGCCTTCGTCGTGGCCCCTGCGCGCGTGCGGCCGAGCCGCTGGGCCGGCCCAGTGGCGCCTGCCGCTAAGCCTCGCCCGGTGCGCGCCGCCGCCGCCCAGATCCAGCCCATCTGGGTAAAACCCCTTTTCCCTTTTTTTTCTTTTCTGTACAGCTTGTAAAATCCACAGATTATTTATTCTAAGTCCAAATTTGATGATTCAAATTTCTATAGACTCCATAAATGATTATCTACCTGTTGGTGCAACATGCACATTTTTCCAGATACTTTTTCCTCACAAACATTTATCAAATCTTGTTTTTCCATTTCTGTGATGAACTTCAGAAAATCACAGAGAGCACAATATTGATCCAAATGCCATGATTACAATTCCTAGATGAATCTAAGCTCATAACCTAGTTTATGAACATTTTTCTTGATGCTTTCTGTACCACATAAATTATTGAGCCATTTCTTCATATTTATCAGCTTTGCAAATTCATAGGAACTTCATTTGAACTCCAAATCCAGTGAAACCAATTCCTAGATGCTTCTAAAATCATGCTTTGTCAAATGGGTGCCTTTGCTCATTTTTCAAAAATATATTTCTGTACACTTCTAGCAAATCCATAAACCTCTTGATTCCATCATATTGAAATGTTCGGAGATGTCCATTGATCCACTTCCAATGAAATCACTTTGGTCATTCCTCATATGACCAGAGGTATCCAATAAAAGTCAACTTCACATTTTTAGAGCACATTTATTCTTGCCTTGTTGTGTTGCTTATTGTGTTTGTTTCCGACGTTAGTTGACGAAGTAGACGGAGTACTTGGAGAAGGACCAGAAGACTTGAAGACTCCGAGGAACAGGCAAGCAGCCCTTTAACCATGTCTATGGAACCTTTTTTTTATGCATGTCATTTAGCTCTTTATTATTGTTGCATCGGAATCATGATGAGATGGTGAACCACGTGGGTTGGTTGCCACGGTTACTTCCTCGTTGATACATGCATTGTGCATGGCCCTACCTTCTTATGAGGGTTATGCGGTGGGAGTAGATAGGATGCTAAAGTAGATGCTATGCAAAAGGGATGGGAATATGCATGGTGAAGGAGACAAAGTGATTTCAAAAGTCTTTTGAAAACCCGTCGGGTGCCACTTATGCCCGAGGGAGATGATGAGATGGGTAACCACTTGATGATGAAGTGGTGTACCGAGGCAAGTGTGTGTGTTGTTTTCAAAACGGATTGGTCGGAGTTGCACCGTTATTCCAACCTTACATGCGCAACCACTCTACCCTTATATGGGAAAGGGCATTATTGAGTACCTAGACCGATACTAGCTTGGGGCCCGCATTACTAGTGACGAGGAGAGTTGGTGCTCTCTCTTGGGACGGGTCGTGCTGTAGGGCGGCCATGACTGTTTTCATTGTGGCACCGGACACACCGTTGGTACCCGTGCTTGTGGTATGTGATGAAAATGGGAGCGAGGCTCCACAACTTTATGATGTGAAATGTTTGGCACGGGGGTTACTACCAATCGAGTGGACTCCATGTTATTGTCGCCTAGGGAAAGGTAGTGATCGGGTGCTTACCCCGGGTACTTGAGGTACCGCGGGTCGTGGATGACACGGAAGTTCCCCGGATCTAGTGGGTAAAGTGTGCAACCTCTGCAGAGTGTAAAACTATTCGAATAGCCGTGTCCACGGTCAAGGACAGTTGGGTAACCGCTCTTGGGCTACGTCCACTTGTTTTCAAACCCAGCGTGTGTGATGATGGAAATGACTTGGGTCAAGTCAAAGGACTTGACACGATTGAGATGGGTTGGTGCCCACTCTGTTTATGATAAATGGGTTGGTGCCCACTCTATTTATGTTGATATCTGTGACCAGATCTCATGGTTACTTGAATTCTCTAGATGCATGCTTTATAGGATGTTGAACATGTCATTGCACTCAAAACTAGCTTTATGCAAAATTTACCTATGTCATGCATTGTTGTACCTTGAACCAAAACATGGGTTGCTTGTAGTACATTCAAAGTACTCATTGGCTTGCCTTGGTTATTTAATTGACCGGGCATGGAAGAACAGGATGTGATGAAGAACACTTGGTGTGAGCATGCGAGCTAGGACGCTTCGGTCAATGAATGCCTGTAGGGTTAAGGAAGATGGCATGGGTCCAAGTTATCGATGGAGATTTCCGCTGCGATGTTATACTCAAGACTCGACCATAATGGTCCTACTTGTGTAATACGGTACGTATGGATGTAAGCCTCTTGTTATTCAGCTTCTGTGTGTTCAGTGAGCATTCATCTCTGGGATCACTTTACACGTGCATTCGGTGATCACGACTTGTGAGTCGGGGTCCCCACAGAGCTGGTATCAGAGCCATCCTGACTGTAGGAAGCCTTAGTTAGCATGGTCGTTAGTTAGGGTAAAACTGTTTCCAAAACTACTACTAGTTTTCCAAAACTATCTATACTTCTCTTCCCTTCTCAGTTTTTCAACAAACTAAGGTATACTTTCCTTATTGACCTCTTCCCCTTCAAAACCTTTGGTCGCTAGAACCCTTATGCCCCTGACCACTGGATTCCTTGTAATCCTCGTGGATGATCTAGAAGGAAGATGCCTTGCCAGACATTCACCCACATCTCGTGAACACAAGATTGGTGACATCACAACAAGACAATACCAACAGAAGATACATCCTCGAGGAATGAGGACCTAAAGACCCAGGAGATAGTGACACCCTTGACACTGCCCCAGGATGATGCAATCTTAGCCTACGATGATCAGGGGATAGAATATGCAAGATCATGATATACATCGCTAATAGAGTAACCCTGTCACTACCGTTGTTGTATCGGCAACCACCGATGGATGAGAACCTAGCCATTTCGTCCGCCTCACCATAGTGAGCAGGAAAACGGTTCTCCTCATTCCCCGCTCTTGGTGTCGAAGTTGTCATCAACATAACCGACATGATGGACCTCTATTACGCCTTGATAATGTCATTGCATAAGGGATTACCTACCTGGTACCATCGACGGCTTAGAAGACAAAAAGGGATCGGCGTGATTAAGAAGACAATAGAAGACCAAGTCAATTATGAGGAACCACCTTCACCCCATCACTTCAACAGGCAAGGAGTTGTTGAAGACTCTACAAGCTCAACCGGGATCGTTCCATCAAACAACTACAAGAGGCGTAGCAACACCCGAGGAAACTCGAAGCGCATGAGGCACAAGGCACGACTCATCGAGTCCGAGAACCCCTAGGGTAGGATGAGTCGTGTACCCCCTATCTGTGAATGAGTCCGTATGATGGTTCGAGTAGAACCATGATTGTGTGTTGCTTGTTTTATTTGTTGTGTTTGATATCGATCGCCCTTTTGCCCTAGGCAACAAGTACGCGACTATATCACCTGGCCTGTTTTGTTGTTTGTGTTTGGCCCCTTTTTGGCACCTGTTTGTTTGCACTTGCACTATAGAGCCCCCTTTAGACATTCCCCTTCTCTATGCTACCCTTCCCTTTCATCTCTCTTCTCAACTGAAGACAAGCAAGACAATATGCACTAAGGATTCGCCTCGGCGACCAACAAGAGCTGAAGACTTTTTGCTGCAGCCTCCTCGACCAATGCAACTCCGTAGAATTATGTTTAACCCTCAAGACTAGAAACCCATTCCTAGACCTTTCGAGACTTCACGAGATACCCCAGCTTGAAACCTTAACCACGAGCTTAACCTACGGAATTGCAAGAGAATCTGTTAAGCCTCTGTAACCTTGCTTGTCACTGGGTTCATCATGGAACCAGTGGACATAGTGAACGAGCACATTATCATCCTAATATAGCACCAGATCTGACGATGCCATAGGAAGACCAGTTTGAGGATATAGGATTTGAGGACAGATGACTTGGTGAGTTTATGTCAATAACTTTGAAGGATCGTCCGAGACTATTTGGTGGATTATAAGGCTACCATGTTGGTGATGAACTTGGTGGGATCATGATTATAGAGTAGCGTAGCTTTCACTACCCTTGAGTGAATTGGATTTATAGGACAATTATGATCACAAGCTGAAATTCTTGGAAGTATTTGGATTTAACTTAGCCATGGGATATTGATAGGAGACAGTTGATATTACGTAAATGACTTGGGGGAGCATGGGGGATTTCTCGTTGGACACAAGATTTGGGTTTAAATAGGTGATCCTAGTTGAATATAGATGCTGAGTATGTCTACATGGTTCGGAGTAAATTGGATTTAGACTGATGATCTCGATCATGATACCATGTTTCTCGGTGGACGATAAACTAGGAGATTGGGCTAATTGTCGGAGTTTATTTAGGCATCTTTGTGAGCTTGACCTTGGAGTATTGTTAGAATACAATAATGGGAATTGGTGGACTTACTCTAGTAGAGATAGCCTCTTCAAGCATTTGGGGATTATAGGACTCTAGAAGATCATGTGGAACATCATAGACTTTGGATTTGTGGGATAAATGGAATTATGTAGTGATTGGTGGAAGTTAATGGGCTGTTGGAGTTGATTCATAGGAAGGAAACAAGATCTTGGAGTGGCATACGACGTGTTTCCTCAGGATAGAGATGCACTAGCATGGACCTTGGAAAAATGTACTGAGCACTTGGATGGTGGATATTAAATCCAAGCTTGTATGTTCTACCCATGGATTTTTAGGGGTAGCTACACATATGAGTTTGGGGATTGTAGGCATATATGATGTTGCTAGACCTCCTCTTGGGAGTCATGAGGATATGAATAGCATGAGTGATGATTAGAGTTGGCCTATACGAAATGATGCTATCGGTGATATGATGTGATTTGTTTAAGGGACTAGATAGACTATTGACATCTCAGAAACCGTGCTTAAAGATAGGATGATAAATGTTCATTCGCACACTAGAATCCTTGGAACCCTTCTGCCCTACCAAGCCACAACACGGTTGGATCATGACCTTGGGCCTTGGCTCTAGATCAGCAAGACCTTGACCAATGCTCAACCGGGACCCTCACCAATGCCTCAGCCCACTCTACGTACCCCAAATACTTCATAGAGTACTTGGGCAAGTAGATCATCATCCTTACTTGAGGACATGAATGTCCACATGAAGACGGAAGAAGAGTTGATCAGCTGGTTAGGGAACATCCGAAGACCGCCATGTCAAGGAGGAAGCACTATACCAACCACCGTCATCAAGGAGTGAGCTTTTGCGTTGAAGACCGTGCATATCTGCAAGCCACTCCTCTCAAAGGCAACTACGGCCTCATGAAGAAAACTATGCTACTCATGACCTTGAGCTAGCAGCAGTGGTTCATGCCCTGAAGACATGGTGACATTACCTCTTAAGTAAGGGATGTGAGATATACACGGGTCACAAAGGTCTGAAGTATATCTACACTCAAAAGGAATTGAACACGAGGCAAAGAAGATGGCTAGACTTGATCAAAGATTATGACCTCAGTGTTCAATACCACCCTGGGAAGGCTAATGTGGTAGCAGATACATTAAGCAGAAAGGCTTGTTCCTTGAATGCTATGCTTAAGGACAAGCTGCCCGCCTTGTATGTAGAACTTGAAAGCTTCGGGTTGGAACTGGTTGCACCAGGATTCTTAACTAACCTTGAAGTCAAGCCTTCAGGTGGCACCATTTGAAGTGTTATACGGACGGAAGTGGCACATACCCCTCAATTGGTCAGAAACCAGAGAAGGACTTGTCTTTGGGCCTGATATCCTCCGTGAAACCGAAGAGCAAGTCCAGCTTGTCAGAGAGCGTTGGAGGACTGCCAAGTCAAGACAAAAGAACTACGCTGACTCACATCGTCGAGACATGACCTTCCAGGTTGGAGGCCATGTTTATCTCCGGGTCACCCCTCTCAAAGGAACCCAGCACTTCCATGTCAAAGGAAAGCTCGCCCCAAGATTCATCGGCCTTCTTCGAGATCACTCCAAGATTTAACAACCCCTCGGGATCACCGCAAGAAGAAGAATAGACGGCTACCACTGAAGTTGCCACCGAGCTACCCGAGGTGCTGGCGCTTTCCATGCATCCCGACCCGAAAGTGTTTCCAACTTCCTAGCTAGCCCGAGCACTAATAAGGACATTGACCACCGGGCCATAGACCCCTAGCCCAATCTAACCTACTGCGAGCTACACATTAGCAGCTTGGATCAAGAAGAGCGTCATGCACGAAGCCACAGCACCAGGTCCTTCAAGATTCCATGGAGCACCACTCGAAGCGAAGCGGATGAGGACGTGAAGACTACCCCAGATCCAAGTTTCTGTACTCCTTTCCGCGCCTAGCCTAGGAATCTCGGGGACGAGATTCTTGTAAGGGGGGTAGGTCTGTCACACCCTGATTTTCATGGCACAGCACTTAAGCTCTTAATCATGCTAAAATGTGGTTTGGCAAAAACTTTTGAGTGTTTTGGACCTTGCTTGATTTGATTTTTGTCTGCTGTTTGCAAGTGCTCTAAAAATCAAATAAATCCTCCAACTCCTATACTTCATCTCCTTGATCCAAACTCTTGAACCAATGATCATGCCATGTGTATAGGACATAAAAGTATTTTCTTACAAAAATAATTTGGCCAAAAGTATTTTCAAAATTAGTTTTTTCAAAAACCCTGAATTGAGGTTTGCATTGCAAATACTTAATTAAGGGCAGTAAAAATCTTTACAAAAATATATTTGACTCCTATTAGATATAGGATACCCGAAACCACAGAAATATAATTTTAAAAGTTATTTTCCTATTTTATTTAAAGGCTTTTTCTTAAGGCCAGAAATGGTCTTTAATAGGTAAAAATTATTTTATTGCTTCAAAAATATTTGACAAAATTCAGGGAAACTCATAGGACATATATAGTCCATATATAAGAGTTTCAACACATGGTTATGTTCAAAATATTGGTCAAATACCTCAAAAACCCTTTCTGGGTATTTCAAGATTTTGAAATATTTACAAAGGAAATATTCTCCAAATATTCCAAGAAAATTCTATCATGTCACATATGACATATTTGGTAATCTTGCCAAGTCTCATGACTTGGAGAACAAGATAGCATCATCAAAGCCTCTCAAAACCATTTCTGTCCATTTTGAAGTTTGAGCAACTTTACATTGCCAAACATGTCCAAATGTTCTCAAACCTTGTGGGCTTGCTCAAATGGTCTAAAAATTCATCTAGACCAAATGGCACAAGTTGGAGAGCAAGTTAACTTGATCAAAGTGCCCCAAAACCCTTTCTGTCCAGAACCATATTTGAGCAACTTTGCATTACCAACTTTCTCTCCTTGACACCAACTTTTGTGAGCATGATCACATGACCAAATGAGGCCACCACACCAAGTGGTGCATCAAGGAGAAGTGATTTGCTCAACTAAATCTACACAAGTCCATTTCTACTAATTTCTAGGGTTTACCAAAGTTGCATTGTCAACTTTCATCAAATGATCTCCAAATGGGTGGAAGGCCCTAATTATATGTGTCATATCATCCTATGGAGTCTCATGGCTTATGGAGATCATCTACTTGCCCAAACCAACATCAAACACCTTCTGGCAGAATCTCAAAATTCATGTTTTATCCCCTTCCACTAATCTCCATGACTTCTCCTTTTTACCACAGCCCCTCCTAGTTCCCTCTACCTCGGTGTGCTTCCCTGCCCGAGAGGCAATGATTAAGGGGAAGGGCTCCATTTTCTTCTCTGGACATCCACTTTTCCTTCCTTTGTCATCTCTCTCTCACTCTGGCATGTTGCAGAGCATCCAAAGCTTCTTTCATCTTTGTTTATCCCCCTGCAGCTACCAGACACAAGTGGGCCTGGTGGTGCGCTAAAAAGCCGCTGGTGCCGCCATTTGCATGCTCTGAGCGCTGGCAGGCGTTCGACCGTTGATGCGCGTCCCCGACCACCTCGAGCCTCCCCTCGCGCGGTCGATGCTCCTCGGCGTCCGCAACACGACACCAAGCTGGCCCCCTCCTCTTTCTTCCTCCTGCTGCCTCCTCTCGCACGTGCACCGACCGCCCGAGCGCTCCAATGGGCGACCTCACACGCGCGGCGCTCTGGCCCTCCCCTGCTCCCTCTCTCCTCTCCTCCCGACCTGGTCCATGCCCACGAGCACCCCAGACACGACCAGGGGCACCAATATGGCCCTGGTGTAGCCCAACCCGAGACCATGGACGCGGTCCGCGGCACATCTTCGCCCCCTCCTCATCTGGCCTTCCCGACCCCGCTTGAGCTCACAATACAACTCGCCGCCCTCCTAGCTCCCTCCCGGACCTCTCACTTTACCTCCAGAGCCGCTCCCCACTCCTCATGGCCGCCATGGCCGCCGTCGCCATCCATCTAAATTCACCCGAGCCCGAGCTCTTCTCCCTCTCCTCTCTCCACCAGAAGGCTCCCCTGCGCAAGGCGGAGCTCCCACGCTCTTTCCCTCGCCCGAGGGGCGCTGTGGCGCCGTGTCCCTCTTCGCCGTCGCCGGTCTCCTCCAGCATAAAACTTCTCCCCTTCCCGAGCTCCTCATGGTGCGAATCACATGGACGGGCGCGCCCATCATGGCCGAGCACACGGTGCGGGAGGGCGTCGCCAGGGACCGCCTGGGTCACTGGCACGAGCAGCGCCTGAGCTCCTCCTGCCTCTGTTCCAATCGAGCGGGAGGAAGGAGACGACCCTGCGGGTGGGCCCCATAGGTCGGCAACTCGGCCAGCAGGCCCCGGCGTTTAAGTGGAGACGACTTCGCGTTCTTCGCCTCAAGATCAAGACGGCCCGGCGGAATGCGCTTCGTCGTGGCCCCTCAGCAGCGTGCGGCCGAGCAGCTGGGCGGCCCATGGCGCTGCCGCTAAGCCTCGCCGGTCGGCGCCGCCGCCGCCAGATCCAGCCCATCCGGTAAAACCCTTTTCCCCTTTTTTTCTTTTCTCAGACAGCTTGTAAAATCCACAGATTATTTATTCTAAGTCCAAATTTGATGATTCAAATTTCTATAGACTCCATAAATGATTATCTACCTGTTGGTGCAACATGCACATTTTTCCAGATACTTTTTCCTCACAAACATTTATCAAATCTTGTTTTTCCATTTCTGTGATGAACTTCAGAAAATCACAGAGAGCACAATATTGATCCAAATGCCATGATTACAATTCCTAGATGAATCTAAGCTCATAACCTAGTTTATGAACATTTTTCTTGATGCTTTCTGTACCACATAAATTATTGAGCCATTTCTTCATATTTATCAGCTTTGCAAATTCATAGGAAATTCATTTGAACTCCAAATCCAGTGAAACCAATTCCTAGATGCTTCTAAAATCATGCTTTGTCAAATGGGTGCCTTTGCTCATTTTTCAAAATTATATTTCTGTACACTTCTAGCAAATCCATAAACCTCTTGATTCCATCATATTGAAATGTTCGGAGATGTCCATTGATCCACTTCCAATGAAATCACTTTGGTCATTCCTCATATGACCAAAGGTATCCAATAAAAGTCAACTTCACATTTTTAGAGCACATTTATTCTTGCCTTGTTGTGTTGCTTATTGTGTTTGTTTCCGACGTTAGTTGACGAAGTAGACGGAGTACTTGGAGAAGGACCAGAAGACTTGAAGACTCCGAGGAACAGGCAAGCAGCCCTTTGACCATGTCTATGGAACCTTTTTTTTATGCATGTCATTTAGCTCTTTATTATTGTTGCATCGGAATCATGATGAGATGGTGAACCACGTGGGTTGGTTGCCACGGTTACTTCCTCGTTGATACTTGCATTGTGCATGGCCCTACCTTCTTATGAGGGTTATGCCGGTGGGAGTAGATAGGATGCTAAAGTAGATGCTATGCAAAAAGGGATGGGAATATGCATGGTGAAGGAGACAAAGTGATTTCAAAAGTCTTTTCGAAAACCCGTCGGGTGCCACTTATGCCCGAGGGAGATGATGAGATGGGTAACCACTTGATGATGAAGTGGTGTACCGAGGCAAGTGTGTGTGTTGTTTTCGAAAACGGATTGGTCGGAGTTGCACCGTTATTCCAACCTTACATGCGCAACCACTCTACCCTTATATGGGAAAGGGCATTATTGAGTACCTAGACCGATACTAGCTTGGGGCCGCATTACTAGTGACGAGGGAGAGTTGGTGCTCTCTCTTGGGACGGGTCGTGCTGTAGGGCGGCCATGACTGTTTTCACAGGACACCGGACACACCGTTGGTACCCCGTGCTTGTGGTATGTGATGAAAATGGGAGCGAGGCTCCACAACTTTATGATGTGAAATGTTTGGCACGGGGGTTACTACCAATCAAGTGGACTCCATCTTAGTGTCGTCTAGGGAAAGGTAGTGATCGGGTGCTTACCCCGGGTACTTGAGGTACCGCGGGTCGTGGATGACACGGAAGTTCCCCGGATCTAGTGGGTAAAGTGTGCAACCTCTGCAGAGTGTAAAACTATTCGAATAGCCGTGTCCACGGTCAAGGACAGTTGGGTAACCGCTCTTGGGCTACGTCCACTTGTTTTCAAACCCAGCGTGTGTGATGATGGAAATGACTTGGGTCAAGTCAAAGGACTTGACACGATTGAGATGGGTTGGTGCCCACTGTTTATGATAAATGGGTTGGTGCCCACTCTATTTATGTTGATATCTCGTGACCAGATCTCATGGTTACTTGAATTCTCTTGATGCATGCTTTATAGGATGTTGAACATGTCATTGCACTCAAAACTAGCTTTATGCAAAATTTACCTATGTCATGCATTGTTGTACCTTGAACCAAAACATGGGTTGCTTGCGTAGTACATTCAAAGTACTCATTGGCTTGCCACTTGGTTATTTAATTGACCGGGCATGGAAGAACAGGATGTGATGAAGAACACTTGATGTGAGCATGCGAGCTAGGACGCTTCGGTCGTAATGCCTGTAGGGTTAAGGCGATGGCATGGGTCCAAGTTATCGATGGAGATTTCCGCTGCGATGTTATACTCAAGACTCGACCATAATGGTCCTACTTGTGTAATACGGTATGTATGGATGTAAGCCTCTTGTTATTCAGCTTATGTGTGTTCAGTGAGCATTGATCTCTGGGATCACTGTACACGTGCATTCGGTGATCACGACTTGTGAGTCGGGGTCCCCACAGTTCGGCTTGACGCCCCGATGGCCTTCCCTGCAAGACGCAATACATGTGCGGTGGGTGAGGTGTAAAGAGGGAATCCTTTTTGGAGGTTGGAGCTCTGGATTTACTTACATGGGATACAGGGAGTAGGCCAGGATAATCAGCTATGATGGCCACCAATACACCATCGTAGCTTAACTGATAAAATGTCCTATCAACGAGCTCCACAAATGTGTCCGGATCTACTTTGAGTCCGGGGTCGAGAGCCCGGTCGGGGTCCTCTGGCTGTGGAAATGGGCTGTGAACATCCCTCATAGCTCTTTGAAGTTCCTGCTATGAATTGACGAAGTAAACATTTGTGCTAAAAAATGTGAGAAAGACTAGGATAAAAGATAGCGACTCACCCAACTTGGGGGGTTGTACATGGAGAATACATCCCGTGGCTTGATATGGATGAACTCCTCCTCTTCTCCTTTGTACAAATCGGACAGTATCTTTGCCAAAGCGGCGGGAGTGTCCGGACCTTTACGGCCGCAGCAGGTGGCATCGTCTTCTCCATTCAAGTGCCACATGGGTTTTCCCCGATATTGAAGTAGCTGCACTCCCTGCATTATACATATGGACATAACTTCAATTATTGTCAGTCCTAATTTGGCTAGCGTATTTATCCTGTCCATCAGGAAAAGGATCTCTCTGTTATCTTCCTCCTGGTGGCTCCTGGGGCGCCAGCTGTGGCGTTTCTTCAACGGGGCATTTACAAACTCGGGAAGGCCCTTCCGAATAGGGTCCAGAAGAGGGACATCCTCCATGTAGAACCATTCCGACGGCCAATCTTCGGATGTCTTCTTCGGGGTGCTGGATAGGTATCCGGTCCCGGCAATGCGCCACATTTCGGCTCCGCCGACTTGATATACCGACCCCTCCTGAGTGTGGGGTATGAGGCAAAATAGCCTCTTCCACAGCCCGAAATGAGCTTCGCAACCCAGAAAAAGCTCGCAGAAGGCAACATAGCCTGCGATATGCAGTATGGTGGCTGGGGTAAAGTTATGCAGCGAGAGGCCGTAGAACTCCAGGAGCCCGCGGAGGAAAGGATGGATTGGAAATCCGAGTCCCCTCAGCAAATAGGGGATGAAGCATACCCTCTCTCCCTTGGATGGGTTTGGAGGGCTCTCCGCTCACTCCCCGCCGTTATAAGTGGCTAGTCCAGCTCGAACGGGGACCATGTATGCAGGCGGGAGAAAACCCTTGGTCTGCAACTCTACTAGTCGGCTGTGGGGGACAGAACATTTGTCCCAATCGCCTGGCCTAGTGCTACGGGAGCGAGAGGAGGAACCGCGACGACCGGCCATGGTGGTATGGATTTTTCCCGGCGTGCTCTGGTGAATACTCGCTGGGAGGAGATGGTGTGATTTGGATCTGAGGATCCCCGTCTCTTTAAATAGACGATTTACTCGGATGATCAGGGTGGCAAATGTAAAAATGCCTCGACTTCTCGCATTCGCTCGACACATGGAGACAACCATTATTAAAGCACAGAAGCCGAGGAGCGCGACATTGATGAGGAGTCGGACACTGCTCGTTACAACAATACTCTGGAGGATTTGGAGAAGAACCCGCCTTGCAATGCCGGAGACAATTTGCGCGCCGGACTCATCGTCATTGAAGCCTGGTTCAGGGGCTACTGAGGGAGTCCTGGATTAAGGGGTCCTCGGACAGTCGGACTATATACTTAGGTCGGACTGTTGGACTATGAAGATACAAGATTGAATACTTTGCCCCGTGTCCGGGTAGGACTCCCCTTTGCGTGGAAGGCAAGCTTGGCAATTCGGATATGTAGATCTCCTTCTTTGTAACCGACCCTGTGTACCCTAGCCCCCTCCCGTGTCTATATAAACCGGAGGGTTTAGTCTATAGGACAAGAACAATCATAATCATAGGCTAGCGTCTAGGGTTTAGCCTCTACGATCTCGTGGTAGATCAACTCTTGTAATACTCATGTCATCAAGATCAATCAAGCAGGAAGTTGGGTATTACCTCCATCGAGAGGGCCCGAACCTGGGTAAAACATCATGTCCCCTGTCTCCTTTTACCATTAGCCTTAGACGCATAGTTCGAGGCCCCCTACCTGAGATCCGCCGGTTTTGACACCGACACCCGCCAGGCAGGGAGGGAGGTGACAGCCGGCACGCGCGAGCTCGCCGCGGCACCAGTTGTTTGCCGCCCGCGCTACTGGACGCGTGGATGACCTCCACATCCTTTCCCGACCCCCCCAATACCTCACTCTCCTCCCAGTGCCGCTCCCTCGCCCTCTCCCACCATGGCCGACGCAGCCGCAGCCGCGCCACCGTCATAGCCGCGGCCACCGTCGTCTGCATGCTGCCTCGCCGTGTCTAGAAGCTCCGCCGGCCTCCTCTTCGTCGAGCAGACTGATCCCCGAGCGCTTGTTCGCCCTGGAGCCACCACAACAACCTCGCCCAACCTCGCCGTCGCCGTAGATCCCTTCCACCATCACGCTCGCTCCAGCTCGTCCCCGACCTCGCTGCCTAGCTCGCTGAGACCACCGTGAGCTCCTTCCTCTCCTCATCCTCTCCGTTCTTGCTGCCATCCTCTGCAACGACCACAATGAGCATCACTGCATGCGCCGCCGCCTGATCTCGTTGCCGATGTAGCTCCGGCCACCCAACGGCCACGCCACCCTGTCCACTGACCTTAGCGCACCTCGTAGACCATGTAGGAGATGGCCTCGTGCCTCCAGGAGCACTGCAATGACGAGTTCAGCTTCGCCCGTACTCCGTAAGCTGCAAAGCTCGTCGCCGGTGTCGTTTCTCGCGACCTTGTGCTCAACCACCACCACCCATCGACGTGGCTTGCTCCCAGCTGCATGTAGGTGGCCTCCGTCGTCCATTTGGTCGCCCGAGTGCAAAACCCACACCTCCGCTGCGTCTGGACGTCGCCAACAGCTAAACGCCGGCGAGTCAACCCATTTTGACAAGGGATTTGACCCCCCTGGGTCACGACATGTGGGCCCTGCCCATTAGTCAAACCTAGATTAGGGTTAAACTAATCCTAATTAGTTAGTTAAGTAACAGTGACACTGACCAGTCGGTCCGACTGGTTAGGTTTGACCTGGACCGCCCCAGTTGACCTGGACCGCCCCAGTTGACCTGTTGACGCAATGCTAACGCAGTAATACCTTTTCTGGATTTGTTTTTATTCAGGAAATTTCGGAAAATAGTGCTAACTTCAGAAAATCATAGAAATTAATCTGTAACTCCAAATGCAAAATGTTATATATGAAAAATGATCAGAAAAATCCATTCTATCCATCTGTACCGGTTTCACGCATGTTTAAGAAAGTTAACCTTGCTGTTTAGTGAAAAATATGATAAGGCACTATTTAAGATCACAAATGAGTTCGGGTTTTAATCTTTGGTTCAAAATAGCTCAAACCCATATGGTTATAGTTGTATTGGCCCAACACACTCATTTTGCCATGTCACATGCATGCATCATATTGTTGCATATTGTTTGGTATTGATGGTGTTAGCGGTGCTCCCTGCGGTACATTCTGCCCCGGAGGAATACCGTGAGTACCCGATCGAAGGACAGTACCAGACTACAGACCTGCCAGGCAAGCAACCACACATTTGATCATATCGATAAAATCCCAAGTTATTGCTCCTGCTCTCTTTTACTACATTTAAGACAACCGCGTTTCAAACTGCTGTCTGCTGCGGTAGTTAAACCGATTTCCTCTGCATGACCTGTCATTGCCATAGTAACTAGATGAAACCCACTAGCATGTGTAAGAGTTGATTGAGCCATGTTTGTGTTTCCTACCTTGCTATGCCTACTATGCTTAGAGTTGTGTCAGGTCTGGTTCATCTGGGTAATGGGTTAGAGTAAAATGATCTTGTCAGTAATGAGGGTGATGTGTTGAACACGATTTGGTAAAGGTATCAATGAGAGGCCATGTAGGATTACATGGTGGGTTGTTTCATTGGAACCGTCCTTAAGCATTGAGATATGTATGTGTGATTTAAGAATCACGTACTACCATACATTGCGATCCTTAATTGACTCTCTCGGCTTCTTTACCACCCTAGTCCTCTGTCCAGGAGCTGCAAGTAGTTTCTGGTGTTTGTAGTATACTGGAGGCTGTGTGCAGCGCTGACCCTCGGGGTGGGCTATGATGCGGTAGGTACGTGGCACGGCGTACCGGACGCCCGTTTGGTGTCTCGGGAACCCTGCACACATCGTTCGGGGCTGTATGTGGAAACCTCGGCCGGACTCCCTGCGGATGGAACCTGAATAGGCGATAAACCTGGACTAGAGACTTGAGTGTTTAGGCAGGCCGTGGCCGACACCCTCGTTGGTCTTCCGCTTGATGGTTGCCGAGTACATGTCATGTAAACAGCGATAAGTGGTGGAAGCGTGTGTGAAGAAGTACACCCCTGCAGGGTTAACATCATCTATTCGAATTGCCGCATCTTCGGTGAAGGACTAGTTGGTTGCCTATACAATTCATATACAAGTAAATGGAAACTACTAAAAGCCTCAAGACAAGTGTGAGTGTCATGGATGGCCCTCCGTGAGGATGACGGGAGTGGATCCTGTAGTGTATTGTTGGGGTGAGTAGTGGACTCAAGTCATAAAACAATTACAAGTTGGAGTCTCATAAGATAGTTTAGCCAAGAGTCAAAGCTGGCTTGCTGCAATAACACCACAATCCCTTTATTGATATGTGCATATATGTAGTATCTGATGTAAGTCTTGCTGAGTACCTTTGTACTCATGTTGGCTTTATTACGTTTGCAGAAGATACTACCGCCCCTTCCGATGGGTTTTACGTAGACCTTGTTGTCGATGAGTAGCCAGAGGCCCAGGTGGAGATCCTGAGCACATGGAGGACCCTTGTAGGATAGACAGGCTTCCTCAAGCCTTTTTTACTTTCTAGATGTATGTACCCAGACATGTTGCTTCCTCTTATGGCTTGTATGCTTGTATGAGTTGAATTATGGGTCGTGAGACCCCTATCTGTATGAATGATATGTATGGCTCTCTGGAGCCTTTTAAATAAAGTACTTGAGTTGTAGAGTTTTGTTGGGATGCCATGCTGTATTTGCACATATCGAGCATATCGTGTGTATGTTTGAAATGATTGGTATGTGTGGGGTCTAACTACCTAGTTGTTTATCCTTGGTAGCCTCTCTTACCGGGAAATGTCTCCTAGTGCTTCCACTGAGCCATGGTAGCTTGCTACTGCTCCGGAACACTTAGGCTGTCCGGCGTGTGTCCTTCTTTGTTCCTGTGTCTGTCCCTTCATGGAAATGTCACGCGGTGTTCCTTGAAGTCCTTGTAGCTTGCTACGACTTGGGTTCATTCGCTGTTGATCGACACGCTTGTTGCTAGGTCATGTATGCCTGTCGTTGTAAGTTAGTGCCACTTTGGGTTCACGACTAGCCATGTCAGCTCGGGTTCTTTGTCATATGGATACTAGCGACACTATTATATACGTGAGACAAAAGGCGCAAACGGTCTCAAGCCCAGTAAGGCGACACCCGTGGGAATACCGTGTGTTAGGCCGCAAAGTGATATGAGGTGTTACATGCTAGAATCGGTGTGGCATAGGATTGGGGTCCTGACAGTGTTGGCATCAGAGCCGGACTGCCTGTAGGTTCTTCAAGCCAAACTGGTCGATGTCGAGTCTAGAAATGCTTTAGTCATATGTAGGGGAATTTATTGTGGGGTGGAACTGTTGGAAATATGCCCTAGAGGCAATAATAAAAGTATTTTTATATTTCATTGTTCATGATAACTGTCTTTTATTCATGCTATAACTGTATTATCCGGAAATCGTAATACACGTGTGAATACATAGACCACAATATGTCCCTAGTGAGCCTCTAGTTGACTAGCTTGTTGTGATCAATAGATAGTCATGGTTTCCTGGCTATGGACATTGGATGTCGTTGATAACGGGATCACGTCATTAGGAGAATGATGTGATGAACAAGACCCAATCCTAAGCATAGCACAAAAAGATCGTGTAGTTCGTTTGCTAGAGGTTTTCCAATGTCAAGTATCTCTTCCTTTGAACATGAGATCGTGTAACTCCCGGATACCGTAGGAGTGCTTTGGGTGTATCAAACGTCACAACGAATCGGGTGACTATAAAGGTGCACTACGGTATCACCGAAAGTGTCTCATGGGTTGACCAGATCGAGGCGGGATTTGTCACTCCGTATGACGGAGAGGTATCTCTGGGCCCACCAAGAATGCATCATCATATTGAGCTCAAAGTGACCAAGTGGTTGGTCACGGGATCATGCATTACAAGATCTGAGTAAAGTGACTTGCCGGTAACGAGACTGAACAAGGTATTGGGATACCGACGATTGAGTCTCGGGCAAGTAACGTACCGATTGACAAAGGGAATTGTATACGGGGTTGTTTAATCCTCGACATCATGGTTCATCCGATGAAATCATCGAGGAGCATGTGGGAGCCAACATGGGTATCCAGATCCCGCTGTTGGTTATTGCCCGAGAGTCGTCTCCCGAACCCGTAGGGTCTACACACTTAAGGTTTGGTGACGCTAGGGTTGTACGAATATGAGTATGCAGCATACCGAATGTTGTTCGGAGTCCTGGATGAGATCCCGGACGTCACGTGGAGTTTCGGAATGGTCCGGAGGTGAAGAATTATATATAGGAAGTGGCATTTCGGCCATCGGGAATGTTTCGGGGTCACCCGGTAATGTACCGGGACCACCGGAAGGGTTCCGGGGGTCCACCGGGTGGGGCCACCCATCCCGGAGGGCCCCACGGGCTGAAGTGGGATGGGAGCCAGCCCATAGTGGGCTGGTGCGCCCTCCTAGGCCCACCCCCTGCGCCTAGGGTTGAAACCCTAGGGTGGGGGGGCGCACCACATGCCTTGGGGGGCACTCCACCCCCCTGGCCACCGCCCACTTGGGAGATTGGATCTCCCAGGTCTGGCGCCCCCCTGGGGGCCTATATAAAGGAGGGCAGGGGGGAGGGCAGCCGCACCCAGTGCTTTGGCGCCTCCCTCCCCTTGCTACACCTTGTCCTCCTCCCGTAGTCGCTTGGCGAAGCCCTGCTGGAGTTCTGCTGCATCCAACTCTCCTTCCCCCTTGCTGGATCAAGAAGGAGGAGACGTCTCCCGTCACGTACGTGTGTTGAACGCGGAGGTGCTGTCCATTCAGCACTTGGACATCGGTGATCTGAATCACGTCGAGTACGACTCCATCATCACCATCCCCTTGAATGCTTCCGCACGCGATCTACAAGTGGTATGTGGATGCAAACTCACTCCCTTGACTCATGGCTTAGATGAACTCATAGATGGATCTTGGTGAAACCGTAGGAAATTTTTTAATTTTCTGCAACGTTCCCTAACAGGAACGTAAGGCTCTTTTTACTCATTTATCTCGTGGGATTCTGATTTGAGTCAGTCCATTCTTTCCACGGGGGTTAAGGACTTGGATCTCTTCTCTCTATCAGGTTCACGTATTACTAATCCATAGTAACTTATAGGATTGTTGGTTACAAGACCCAGTTCAGTTCTACTAGCTCAGTATGTTGTTAGTTGGACCCAGAACCTTGATATGGTGTTGTTGAGTGTGTATGCAATCTTTTAAAAATGTCTCAAAATCCTTTTTGAGCATTTACATCCATTATGCTGTCCAATTTCTGCTAGAAATTCTAATGCCTTTGTGTTATTTCGTGTTTCAGATGTCTTCTCACGCTACACAATAGGTGGTACATCTGACCCGGTGCATTGACGTGCCCGGGCACACGGCCATGTTTGTCCGAGTGATGACTAAGACAGGCTATAGATGGTATCCGGAATATACCGTCGAAGAGCAGTTTCACGACTTTAATCAGAGTCAGTATATCTTCACCGTGAGGATCTTCCCTTCTTATCCTAGAGCTACCGAGCCTCTACACTGGTCCTGTGCGCTTGGTATTACCGTGGAGATGTCCGTGCAGGATCCTGCTTACTCTATGATCTCTACTTTGAGCCGGGTATGCATCACTTCAGGACACCGAATTCCGCAGCACACCCTGGCCAGGAGGGCTATTACACTGGGCTTTATGCTGATGCTTCTCATGAGGAGCCACGTCTTTGCACCACCACTAAGATGTTGGAGGAGAGGGACCGAGAAAACCGTGCCTTACGCATGGAGATGTACAACACCCGTGCGGACCACTGGGCTTCCCTGACATGGCTTGCACCTGTCGTGCAGACCAGTTACCTCGATATGCGGAATTTGCACCCCATTCGCACACGTCTGCCAGCTCGCATGGATTATCCAGATATTGGAGGTATCACGCCTCCACATGGGTGCCGTCTGCCACCCTTCGTGGGGCCAAGGCCTCATCCGAATCCATATGGTCCACGGGCCCGACGTGACCGTGAGTTTCCGGATCCACACGTTCCGCTTCCAAGCTATGCGAGTAATCTCTATGAGGACTACTATGGAGACGAAGACGACCGAGATGGATTATGGCACTAGTAGTTTGTAGCAGTTGTATCTCCACAGTCTTGCGCATCTTGTGGAATAAAACTTAGTGAGTTCCAAATTCCGGAGGTGTAGAAAAATAATGTATAGGAGCTTGGAGTGCCTCCGATGAGATGTAATCTTTCTTTCACCGCAGTTGTACTTTAGTTTGGTCTTGTACTAAACCGTGTATGGTGCGTATGACCGATGGTATATATATGGCAATTTCTGTATTACCATGTCCTACAGATGGACACCTTTGCATTCGGAGTCATCCATTACATTCTGCACTTCTATGTCAGAATTTTATCATCCTTTTCTAAACCATTGTTTTGTTTTCCTAGGATGGTCTACACCCGAAACAACCCTGCTGCCCCGGAGCAGGCTGAAGGCAGTGGGGCTAGAAATGTGAATATGCCTCAACCTCCTTCCTTGGCTGAGGTCATGCTTGAGGCCGTGAGGAACAAACGTGAGACCAACCTTTTGCTGGAACGCATTGAGCAGAACACAACACATCACCAGAGGAACGACTTGGTGTCCCTCAATGATTTCATGAAGCTGTACCCACCTACCTTCCATCTTTCCGTCGAGCCCCTCGACGCAGATGATTGGCTCCACAACATCACCCACAAGTTAACTCTGCACACGTAGCCGAAGCTGATAAGGTCATTTTTGCTGCTTATCATCTTAAATGCACCGCTAGCCTTTGGTGGGAGAACTATGAAGCCATGCACCCAGTTGGCCAGGTTACCACTTGGGCACAATTCAGCGAGGCTTTTCGTGAGCATCACATCTCGGAAGGTCTTATGGATCGTAAGTGGGAGGAGTTCTGCAACTTCACCCAGGGTAGACTCACTGTGGATGCTGACAGCAGAGAGTTTGGAAATCTAGCATGCTATGCACCTCAAGAAGTGTCCACCGATGCCAAGAAACAGGCGAGGTTTTGCAAGGGACTTAGCCCCGAGCTTCGCTATGATCTCCGATTGCATAAGTGCACCTCCTTCCAGAAGTTAGTGAACATGGTTATCAGTGCTGAGACAGGTCAGACCGACTTCGAGGCTACATGCAAGCACGCCTTTGACACTGGTTCCTCATCCGGTTCTGGCTCTCAAAAGCGCCGGGTGTGGGCGCCTAACATAGCTCTGCCACCCAGGTTCACATCGAGGCCATCCTATCAGGCGCCTCGTCCAACCCAGCAGTATGCACCGCCCAAGTCTTATGGTGGATCAACCGCCAACGCCCCCCCACGCACCAACACTGTGACATGCTTCAAGTGTGGAGAACCGGGTCACTACATGCAAGAGTGTCCCCAGAACAACCCCAACCCCAACCAGTCCGGAAAGGCTGTTGGCCATGGCAAGCCAACAGGAAAGGTGTACTACGCCAAGCCGGCCACCGCTGCGCGTGGCCTTGTGAACTGTGTCTCAACTAAAGAGGCTCAGGATGATCCCAACGTCGTTCTTGGTACGCTCCTTGTTAACTGCCATCCGGCATCTGTTCTTTTTGATACTGGAGCATCTCATTCAATTATATCCGAGAGCTATGCTCATTTGCAAAACAACGCATTTTGTGATATGCCCACTTCCATGGTAATTCAAACCCCGAGATCCAAATGGCAAACTTCTAGAGTGAGCCATGGGAATGACATTTATGTAGATAGACTTGTTTTCCTTGCATCGTTTATAGCTCTCAAATCCTCTGATATAAATATTATCTTGGGCATGGACTGGATGTCAGCCCATCATGCTAAGATTGATTGTTTTTCTAGGACTGTTCAACTTACACATCCATCGGGCAAGGTAGTCAATGTCTTGACCCGAGCAGCTAAGCGACAACTCTACTCTCTTAATGTCAGTCCTTTGCCAGACCTTGAAGACGTTCCGGTAGTCCGTGACTTCCCGGATGTCTTTCTAGAAGAACTGGCAGGTGTTCCACCTGACAGGGATGTTGAGTCCGTGATAGACCTTATCCCAGGAACTATCCCAATCTCTAGGAGACCCTATAAGATGGCACCACTAGAACTAGCTGAGCTCAAGAAACAACTCGATGAGTCCTTGAAAAAGGGTTTCATCCATCCTAGTTCTTCTCCATGGGCTTGTCCCGTCCTCTTCGTCGAGAAGAAGGATGGTACAGATCGGATGGTTGTAGATTATTGACCTGTCAATTTGGTCACCATAAAGAACAAGTATCCGCTCCCCATGATCAACGACCTGTATGATCAGCTCGCTGGATCCTCAGTGTTTTCTAAGATGGATTTGAGGTTGGGCTACCATCAAATCAAAATCAAGAACAGGGACATTCCCAAAACGGCCTTTGTTACTCGTTATGGCCAATACGAGTACACCGTCATGTCCTTCGGTTTAACTAATGCCCCAGCCACCTTTTCTCGATTAATGAACTCGATCTTCATGGTGAATTTGGATAAATTCGTCATGGTATACCTTGACGGTATACTCATCTACTCCAAGAATGAGGAAGAACATGCCGAGCATCTAAGGCTAGTGTTGATGAAACTTTGAGAGCGTCGCTTCTATGACAAATTCTCTAATTGTGAATTTTGGTTGCCAGAGGTGACCTATATAGGCCATGTAATCTCTGGTAAGGGTATTGTTGTCAATCCCGAGCGAGTTCAAGCCGTTCTTAATTGTACTCCACCTGAATCGGTCAAGCAAGTTCGGAGTTTCCTTGCTTTAGCGAGCTATTGTGGTCGCTTTGTCGAGAACTTCTCCAAGGTCGCTAAACCTCTAACTGAACTCCTCAGGAAAGATAAAAAGTTCGAGTGACCCCACAGTGCGAGCACAGTTTTCAGGAACTGAAAAGACGCCTGACATCTGCTCCCATACTACTACCACCAGATTTCTCCAAGGACTTTGTTATCTATTGCGACGCCTCGCGACAAGGACTAGGTTGCATAATCATGCAAGATCGTCATGTAATTGCCTATGCTTCACGACAGTTGCATCCACATGAGGAAAATTATCCTACACATGATCTAGGGCTTGTAGCTGTAGTCCATGCACTCAAAACCTGGCGACATTACCTTCTCGGTAATCGTTGCAAAATCTTCACCGATCACCAAAGTCTGGAATACATATTCACCCAACCAGATTTGAATCTCAGGCAAAGACGTTGGGTCAATTTGATCACAGATTACGACTTAGGAATAACTTACACCACGGGAAAAGCCAATGTCATGACTGATGCACTAAATCGCAAATCTTATTGTAACAATCTGATGTTACAACAAAGTCAACCACTTCTCCATGAGGAATTTCGTAAGCTTAACCTTCACATTGTTCCTCAAGGGTTCCTTTCCACCTTGGTGGCGAAACCTACCCTTACGAATCATATCATAACCGCTCAGCAGTATGACAAGGGGATATCCCGGATCAAGGAGAACATTTCTAGTGGACTTCTATATGTTTCTCTGTGAATGATCAAGGTTTTGTGTACTTCGGAAACCGTTTGGTGGTTCCCAAGAAGCGACAACTACGACAACTAATCCTTAAGGCGCTCATGATTCTCCTCTCACCATTCATCCCGGTAGTACCAAGATGTATTAGGACCTATGTCAGTGGTTCTGGTGGACAAGGATGAAGAGAGAAATTGCTCAATATATTGCTAATTGTGACGTCTGTCATCGTGTTAAAGCAGAGCATCAACGGCCTGTTGGCACTCTTCAACCTTTAGATATTCCTGAAAGGAAATGGGATAAAATTGGTATGGATTTCCCCGGGAACAAGAGAGGGAATAACGCTATCTTCGTTGTCATCGATCGTGTTTCGAAAGTATCCCATTTCCTTCCTGTTCGAGAGAGTATAACCGCTAGTCAGCTACCAAATTTGTATATCTCCCGAATAGTGTCTCTCCATGGCGTTCCATTGGAAATTAACTCAGGTCGTGGAGGTCTCTTCACCTCTCGATTTTGGGAAAGTTTCCAAAATGCTATAGGAACCCTATTCCTCTGTCCAGGAGTTGCAAGCAGTTTCTGGTGTTTGTAGTATACTGGAGGTCGTGCACAGCGCTGACCCTCGGGGTGGGCTGTGATGCGGTAGGTACGTGGCATGGTGTATCGGATGCCCGTTTAGTGTATCGGGAACCCTGCACACATCGTTCGGGGCCGTATGTGGAAACCTCGGCGGGACTCCCTGCGGATGGAACCTGAATAGGCGATAAACCTAGACTAGAGACTTGAGTGTTTAGGCAAGCCGTGGCCGACACCCTCGTTGGTCTTCCGCTTGAACGTTGCCGAGTACATGTCGTGTAAACAGCGATAAGTACTGGAAGCGTGTGGAAGAAGTACACCCCTGCAGGGTTAACATCATCTATTTGAATAGCCGCGTCCACGGTAAAGGACTACTAGGTTGCCTATAAAGTTCATAGACAAATAAATGCAAACTACTAAAAGCCTCAAGACAAGTGTGAGTGCCGTGGATGGCCCTTCCGTAGGATGACGGGAGTGGATCCCTGGTAGTGTATTGTTGTGGAGAGTAGTGGACTCGAGTGCGCAAAAACAAGTACAAGTTGGAGTCTCGTAAGATAGTTTAGCCAAGAGTCAAAGCTGGCTTGCTGCAATAACCCCACAATCCCTTTATTGATAATGTGCATCTATGTAGGATCTGATGTAAATCTTGTTGAGTACCTTTGTACTCATGTTTGCTTTATTACATTTGCAGAAGATACTGCCGCCCCTTCCGATGGGTTTTACGTAGATCTTGATGTAGATGAGTAGCCTAAGGCCCAGGTAGTGATCCTAAGCACATGGAGGACCCTTGTAGGATAGATAGGCTTCCACAAGCCTTTTTACTTTCTAGATGTCTATACCCAGACATGTTGCTTCCGCTTATGGCTTGCATGCTTGTATGACTTGAATGATGGGTCGTGAGACCCCTATTTGTATGAATGATATGTATGGCTCTCTGGGTCCTTTTAAATAAATTACTTGAGTTGTAGAGTTTTGTTGTGATGCCATGTTGTATTTGCACATATCGAGCATACTGTGTGTATGTTTGAAATGCTTGGTATGTGTGGGGTCTGACTACCTAGTTGTTTATCCTTGGTAGCCTCTCTTACCGAGAAATGTGTCCTAGTGCTTCCATTGAGCCATGGTAGCTTGCTACTGCTCCGGAATACTTAGGTTGGCCGGCATGTGTCCTTCTTCGTTCCCATATCTATCCCTTCGGGGAATGTCATGAGGTGTTCCTTTAAGTTCTTGTAGCTTGCTACGACTTGGGTTCATTCGCTGTTGATCGACACGTTTGTTGCTGGGTCATGTATGTCTGTCCCTGTAAGTTATTGCCACTTTGGGTTCACGACTAGCCTTGTCAGCCTGGGTTCTTTGTCATATGGATGCTAGCAACACTATCATATACGTGAGCCAAAAGGAGCAAACGGTCTCAGGCCTGGTAAGGCGACACCCATGGGAATACCGTGCGTGAGGGCGCAAAGTGATATGAGGTGTTACATGCTAGATCGGTGTGGCATAAGATCGGGGTCGTAATAGCGTGGCTCGCGAGGAGCTCCGACAGGCCGAACAGATAGCGGCTGGTAAGCTCTTTCTTTTACAGTCCAAGTTTGGCGATAAGAGGTTTGCCATACTTAATAGACTATGAAGTTCTCCAGACTCCTTTGCGGATCTACCGAAGAGCGCGGCTGACGCGGCACAATTCTACCGAGCCCAGGAGGGGCATACGACTGACAAGCTGTTGTGGTCGCAATATACGACTCAGGAGCGTTCGACGCTACTGAACGACCAGATGGCACAATGGGCTGAGCTGCACAAGATGTCCGGAGCGGCCATGAAGGAGGTTATACTACGGATGTGGTCGGCTGAATCTGTTCTGAGCTCTTACTTTGGCCTGGTGCAGCGACTCGTCGATGTTGTTCTCCGCATTGATGCCATCAAACAGTCGGTGTGCATAGAAGGTGCACAGAGGGATTTTTCCCGTGTCAAGGTGCACTGGGCCAAGATGAAGGCCGCCATCCTCGCAGTGGGGGGCTCCTCCCAAAGGCAAAGACAACCGCACACTGGAAATTTATTTAAACGACATCCTAGAAGGTGCTCGTTTGATAGAGGGTCAATTCTCAAAGGATATCATGTTCAAATAAATGTATCCGACCAACCCGATCATGTGGATTATAGATAATAAGTCTTTGTAATATATTGGCATCATTATCTAAAATTGCTTTCCTTCTGTGCAGCCTTTTTTGAAGGGCTGAGAGTTTTCCAGTTGTCGGCTTTGAACCCTACATAGATGCTACGGGGTTGTTCGGAATGGCACATTAACACTCTTGACCCAATGTCTTGGTCCGTGACGGAGGTGTGAGTACGTCAAACTAGGCAATCGGACTATACGGCTTTATCGCTCTCACTTAGCCGTAGGAGTTTGACGATGGGACTATAGAATAGCCCCTGGTCCTTCATTTTAAATGGAAAAAATCGTTAAAGATTTAGTAAGTCACCGAACGGTTGACCATCTCTTGCCATATCATGACAGTCAGTTTTCAGCTTTCTCTACTGACGTGCTTGACCGGATAAACCAGAAACACAATCAGTAGTTCTCCCTTTACTACCCTAGCCAAACAAACGGAACTTAAGGTAGCAAACAAAGGAGCCGGGCAACCCAACTATTGACCAAAGACATGATTCGGAGCCGATGCATATAATGCTAAGCTTGGGATGCCGAAGTATGCTACAAAGCTGTTCGGACTTTCGTTTAGTGGCTCATAAGTGGCCGTATATAGCCCATGGCAATGGGTGTCGAGGTATGTGTGACAACTGGAGAGACGGACTACAATTTTATAAATGAAGTAGATACCGAAAATTTGTCGTTACTAAAATCTGATTGACACGTCAAGATGTGATCTTACGAGGGATACGCTAGACACTGAAATCATTTTACATGATGGCGGGCTAATAACGAGGAGAAAAGCTCAGTACATGTCCCTTTCTTTAAATAAGGTTTAGTTCGAAGAGTCCTTTGGATGTCCTGCCGCATGTTTGCGCTGCTTTTGTCCTGTAGAGAGGTTCCTTGAAAGAAACGGTCTTCTGTTTGCCGGACGGAACCGGGCCATGAGTGAGCCCTTGTAAGTCCGTAGGATACATGGGCTTGAATGCACCTGTGGTAAAAAGGTATGCAGAAAAAAGGTGGAAGGTTATATTGGGTCGAGCCGCACTATAGATCTTCCCGTATTGTGCCTCTGCCGATGCCCATGGTATCTTTAGTGCGTATTGGTGCATGTGTGGTACCAATTCTGCTGTTGTGCGTGGTGATTGGCGGAGGCGAAATTGCTAGTCTAACTCTGGATGTAGCGAGCTGCTAGTTTGCGGGTCAGTCCGGACTCTTTTAAGAGGGGCGACAGATTGGTGACCAACGAGGTGTGCAGCTTACGGTGGCCGCTCTGTACCTTGGCTGCAAGAGCTGCGGTGTGCTCCTCTGTGCGGAGGGAGCGTTCCGTGTTTGCATTGACAGTTATAACTCCACGTGGACTGGGCGTTTTGAGCTTTAAGTTAGCATAGTGCGACACTGCATTGAATCGAGCAAAATCGGTCCGTCCGAGCAGTGCGGGATAGCCGCTTCAGAAGGGTATGATATCGAAGACTAAGTCTTCACTAAGGAAGTTATCAAGTGAGCCAAAGACAACTTCCAATGTTATGGAGCCCGAGCAGCAAGCCTCGACGCCAAGTATTACACCTCTAAAGGTAGTTTTCGTGGGCTTGATTCTTGACGGATCGATAACCATTTTGCGGGCGGTGTTCTGATAGAGCAGGTTAAGGCTGCTACCACCGTCCATGAGGACTCGCGTGAGGTGGAATCCATCGATAATTGGATCGAGGACCAAAGCTTCCAATCCTCCATGATGGATACTGGTCGGGTGGTCCTTTCGATCGAATGTGATCGGGCAAGCTGACCACGGGTTGAATTTTGTGGTGACCGGCTCTACGGTGTAGAAGTCCCTTAATGCGTGCTTGCGTTCCTATTTGGGGATGTGCGTGACATAGATCATATTCACCGTTTTAACCTTGCCGGGAAATTGCTTCTGCCCCCCTGTGTTCGGTGGGTGAGGCTCTTCATCATCGTCCTTGCTAGGCGGCCTTTTCCCCTTGTGTTCGGCGTTGAGCTTGCCGACCTGTTTAAACACCCAATAATTTTTGTTGGTATGATTGGCAGGTTTGTCAGGAGTGCCATGAATCTGGCAAGACCGATCAAGTATTTTGTCCAAACTATATGGACCATCTTTATTTCCTTTGAATGGATTCTTCCGTTGATCGGATTTGGAGCCACTGAATCCAGCGCTCATTGTCGTGTCTTCTGCATGGTTTTGCCGCTTGTTCTTGTCGCGTCGTGGTTTTCCATTGCCGTCTCTGACTTCAGAAGTACCTGGGTCGCTGGTGTTATTGCTTCTACGAGCGAGCGAGCTATCTTCTCCTGCACAAAAGTGGGTCATAAGTGCGGTAAGGGCTGCCATGGACTTCGGTTTCTCCTGGCCGAGGTTTCGGGCAAGCCACTCATCTCGGACGCTGTGTTTGAAGGCTATGAGGGCTTCGGTGTCCGGACAATCCACAATCTGGTTCTTTTTGATTGAGAACCTGGTCGAAAGCTTCCGGACTGACTCACCGGGTTGCTGGATGATGTGACTGAGGTCATCGGCATTCAGGGGGCGAACATATGTTCCTTGGAAGTTGTCTCTAAAGGCGTCTTCCATGTCTTCCCAGCTTCCATTAGAGTTTTCTTGGAGGCTATTCAGCCAATGCCATGCTGGTCCCTTGAGTTTTAGGGGGAGGTACTTGATGGCATGTAGGTCATCACCGCGGGCCATATTGATATGGAGAAGAAAGTCTTCAATCCATACTATGGGATCTGTGGTACCATCGTATGATTCAATGTTTACGGGTTTAAACCCTTCGGGGAACTGGTGCTCCATTACTTCATTGGTGAAGCATATAGGGTGTGCGGCTCCTCTCTATCAGTCGATGTCATGACACAATTCAGATGGTGTCCGTATGTGGTTTTCAGCCCGTGTGAGGTTGTGTGTGCCGCGCTAGGCTTGATGTCCGTCTTCTCGCGCTGGTGCACGCCCTTGTGATCCATAAATTGACCTTGTGTGACCGGCTCTACTATCCAGGTCCTGTCGCAAGTCGTGCGTACATCCTGTGGCCGTTGTTACTCTGCCTCTAGGGCGAGGTGGCGCAGGTTGGTGTTCGGCCTGGGTTGCCGCTCTAGTCCGTCAGCCGTATTACATGCTGTTGGTATTGTCACGCCCAATATGCGATACTATCCTAAAGAGACTCGAAGGTCCCACCAAGGATAGAACCGCATATTGATATGCTTTTGCAAGGTGGATATCATTACATCAACATTACATAATAGATGGGGATACATACAAAAGGCATACAATGCCACACGAATACAACATCATCTTACATAAGAGCATCATCCGACTACGGATGAAAACACAAACAGGAACTCAAACGACATCCACCCTGCTAGCCTAGGCTGCCGACCTGGAACCTATCCCCTGATCGAAGAAGAAGCAGAAGAAGAACTCCAAAACAAGTAAACATCGCTCTCGCGTCATGATCATCGCATAAACCTGTACCTGCAACTGTTGTTGTAGTAATTTGTGAGCCACAAGGACTCAGCAATCCCATTACCATGGGTATCAAGACTAGCAAAGCTTAAAGGGGAAAAGAAGGGGGTAAAGTGGTGAGCTTGCAGCAGCGGCTAAGCATATATGTTGGCTAACATATGCAAATGAGAGCGAGAAGAGAAGCAAATGCAACGGTCGTGAAGCTAGCAATGATCAAGAGGTGATCCTGAACTCCTACTTACGTAAACATAACCCAAAACCATGATCACTTCCCGGACTCCGCTGAGAAGAGACCATCACGGCTACACACGCGGTTCATGCGTTTTAATTCGTATCTGGTGCCAAGTTATCTACAACTGGACATTAACAAATTCCCATCTGCCACATAACCGCGGGCACGGCTCTCGAAAGTTTATACCCTGCAGGGGTGTCCCAACTTAGCCCATCACAAGCTCTCACGGTCAATAAAGGATATTCCTTCTCCCAAGAAGACCCGACCAGTCTCGGAATCCCGGTTACAAGACATTTCGACAATGGTAAAACAAGACCAGCAAGACCGCCCGATGCGCCGACATCCCGATAGGAGCTGCACATATCTCGTTCTCGAGGCAACACCGGATGAGCAATCCGCATAACTAAAACCGAACTCAAGTTTCCACGAGGGGCGCAAAGGGCTTTAATTAGGACCAGCACTTAGAGAAGCACTGGCCCGGGGGGGCTAAAATAAAGATGACCCTTGGGTTAATTACTCCCAAGGGAAAAGGTATAGGTGGTAGGCAAATGGTAAAACCAACGTTGGGCCTTGCTGGAGGAGTTTTATTCAAGGCGAACTGTCAAGGGGGTCCCATAAATCACCCAACCGTGTTAGGAACGCAAAATCTGGGAACATAATACCGATATGACAGAAACTAGGGCGGCAAGAGTGGAACAAATCACCAGGCATAAGGCCGAGCCTTCCACCCTTTACCAAGTATATAGATGCATTAATTAAGTAAGAGATATTGTGATATCCCAACATAATCCTGTCCATCATGGGGCAATCTTCAACTTCACCTGCAACTAACAGCGCTATAAGAGGGGCTGAGCAAAGCGGTAACATAGCCAAGCAACGGTTTGCTAGGAAGGGTGAAAAAGGTTAGAGGCTGACATGGCAATTTGGGAGGCTTGAAGTACAAGGGATAGGTAGCGCAGCATAGCGATAGACCGAGGCAACTAGCATAGCAATGATAGTAGTGTGATCCAGGGCATCGGTCATCTTGCCTGAAATCCCGCAAGGAAGAAGAACGAGTCCATGAAGAAGACGAACGGATGAAGCCGAACCAAGCGTAGACGAACGAATCCTCACGGTCGCAACGAAACGGGAACTATCGAGAAGAAGCACACAACATGGTAAACACACCACACATAGACATGACATGATGCTCCACCAAGTATGATGCATGACAAAGCTACATGATGCTACTCATGGCAAGAGATGATGCATACAAGAGCAACACATCAAAGCAAGTTTAAATGAGGCCAGAAATAACATATAACAATTCCGGTAAGTCCTCATATGCAAGTTTCAAAGTTGGTCCAGATCTGAACAAACATTAAGTTAAAGTTATTAAATAGAAAGTTAAAGAGCACCAAGAGGATCTACACGAAATTCTAGTCAAGTTACATATAAAGTTCAATTAGTTCGGAGCTACGGCCTAGAAGATATGAGCAAAACAAGTTAAACATGGCATTGGTGCAAAATGCATATAAACATCAAGCAAACACTCTCAAAACATGGATGAAACAAGGTAACATGAAACTACATACAAAACTAAGCAAGTTTCATATAGAGCACACTCAAAACGGAGCAACGGTTCCACACATACACTCTATACAAGTTTAAAGGACAAGCTTTCGAAAACAGCAACTAGGCATATAGCAAGCATCAAAACAATATTCTACATCATCTCAACATAAGAACAAAAGGCATGGACATGAAGTACAGGTAAAGAATTACAAAACATGAACACTGACCTATCTCCAGAAGTCATTAGAACATGCTCAAAAGGACATGGAAAAATTTCAAATAATTACAGTTTACAGACTTGGCAGAAATAACATCGGGTTGCAATGTTTAGGGCTGTCAAACAACATGTTACATTAACTTAATATGGCAAAAAAGGCATGGAATGCTAGTACTAAAGACAAAGAACCAAACTCCCTTACTGGACTAATTCTAAAGATTAACAGGAAAGATGGTAGCATCCATGCAAACATGGAAAACGATATGACAGATTCATACATGGCAGGAACAACAATAAGTAGGCATGTTGGTGGGCTTGTACCACTCACCACAGATCAATACATGACATGTCAAGGTAACCAACAGTAAGAAGACATGTTTATGATGCTAAACATGTCAAGAGCAAATTCATAGGGTGCATGGATCGCTAGCAAAGCTCATGGCAATACTGAACTTAATGGTAACAGGCTGACAACAACATTATTTAGCAAGTTTGGAGCAAGATAACGACAAGTTAAAGCAGGCTATACATGCAACCAGGGGCATGAACAGATAGAGCATGACATGTATAACAAAACATCCTTAGTGAACATCTCCAGATTATGCATACAATGACTTGTAGAAGCAGGTTTACATAGCATCATGATATAGAAGATTCGGGCTAGCAAAACAGTAACAGCAAGTACCCTACTTCACAAGCTCGATGCACTCACTACAAGACTCAAAAAAGTACATGGATGGCACAACTGTAAAGAGGGCGTGATGTAGCTCCAAACTCATGTAGACATCAAGCTCATAAGATGCACACACAAAATGCAACAAAAAGCCAAAACAGCAAGTTATAACAGTTCCAGCAGATTAACATCATATAGCACTCTTGCAACGATTATTAGGGCATCAAGATGTACTCAAATAAACGTGGCACAATTTAATGAAATGAAGACCATCACATGATGAACATTTTCACGTATCATATGCATGAAGTGGAGCTATATGAAAGGAGTTATGGCATGTTGAACAGGGCAACATAATGCAAAAATCTCAGGGACTTGGGAATTTTCGGGGTCAACCTCGGGTTCGCACGGATAACGATGCAGGGCCGGAGTTCGTAGGAGATGTGGACGGAGAGGAGGGAGATGATGGTCGGCGAGGGCGGGGCTGCTGGATCCGGGCGGCGCCGGCTCCATCCCGGCCGGATCCATGGCCGCCGGGTCGGGAGGGGGCGACGGCGCGGAGGCGGCGCGGAGCTCCAGCTCGGCGATGGGCGTGGCGGCACACGGAGGTAGGGGGGCCGCCGGCGGAGGCGGCGGGACATGGCTCGGTGGCGCGGCCGGCAGCGCGGCGAAGCGGCGGCGGCAACGGCTCGAGCGCCGGCGAAGCGGGCGAGGGCTCGCACGGCGGGCTAGGACGGCCCGTGGTGGCGGGCGTCTGGGCGGGAGGGCTGGCGTCGGGCCAGGGGGCCTTGCTGGAGGCAGCGAAGTGGGGCGCGGGCGTAGGCAACGTGGCGCGCTCCCGTTGGCCGGGAGCGGCCGCTGGGGTGAGGTGGCGCGACCCGATTTGTCGGAGTGATGTGGCGGCGGTGGATGCGTCCGGCGCGGAGGCGGACATGTCTGGCGGCGGGGAGGAGTTTGGCTAGGGTTTGATCTGCGCGAAAAATCGGGGGGATGCACATATATATAGGTAGAGGCAGCTAGGAGTGTCCAAATGAGGTGCGGTTTTTGCCCACACGATCGTGATCGAACAATCGAGAGCATTTAGGGGGTTTGGATGGGTTATTGCGCCACTTTGGAGGGGTGTTGGACTGCACACAAAAGAGGCCTTTACGGTTACCCTGTTAACAGCTGGAGTATCAAACAGACTCCAAATGGCACGAAACTTGATATGCGGTCTACCGGTGGTGTACCAAGACCGCTTGGCAAAACTCAGTCCATTCCGAGAATGTTTAACACCCGCTCACAACAAGAGACAAAAGGGGGGACGTCGGATGACATAGGAGTGCCGGATTGCAAAACGGACAACGGGGAAAATGCTCGGATGCATGAGACGAACACGTATGCGAAATGAGATGCACATGATGACATGATAAAATGCAACACGCAAGAAAATGACATGCCAACGCCGACGAATAACTGGCAAACACCTGGCGCATCGAATCTGGGGTGTTACAGGTATGGGCTCTGGGGCCTCTTCGTTGAATTGGGAGAGCAACCTGCGCTTTGGGTAACTTTTAATTGGGTGGTCGAGGCCGTATTCCTTGACTGCCAGGACATTAGTCTGTCTGTCGTTGAGTATATCCTGATCGGCTTGAAGTTGCTGCCGCTTCTTTTTCAGGCTTATTGCTGTGGCTATTAGTCTGCGCTTGGAGCGCTCTTTTTTGAGGGGGTCCTCTGGTACGATGAATTCTTCATCACCCAGGCTCTCATCCTCTTCGCAGGTCAGTAGGTAATTACTATCCTCCGATCCTTCGCCCCCAATAGAGTCATCATGATTGACTTGCCCCTCTTCCCATTCTTCCGGCTTTGATGTTGGTTCGACAGGGGCTTCTTGATCTTCAACGTTATCCGGGAGGTTAATGTCTCCGGTGCCGGTATTATTATCTTTTTCGCGACGCAATTTTGATTGGCGCCGCTGACGTCGATGCTTCATAGGTGCTTCAGCAGGTTCGTCATCTAGGATCTTTTCGTCTTCAGCGCCGTTCTCTTTGGGTGTGTCCACCATGTATGCGTCATACAAAGAAGTGGCCGTCCAGCGTCCGACAAACGGCGGGTTCCAGCCTTGATCTTCTCTGGCATCGTCGTCCATGTCGTCGATGTCTTCGGAGGTGTAGTCAAGCATGTCGGTTAAATCCTCAACATTGGCTATGAAGTGGGTGGAGGGTGGGACGTGCAATTCCCTGATCTCAGCCCCTAGTGCAGGCTGAGCGTAGTTCGGTAGCAACCCTTCTGTAATGGCGAGGGATCGCATTAAGTCCAAAGCCTCAAGAGCGGGGTCTGGATAGGAAAGCGAGAATCTGTGGAGCGGGGCAGGATAGGAGTTCCTTGGCCAAGCTCGCATAACCCGGACCTCAACAATTCGGAGTTGGTGTATGGAGTCGAGGCAGGTTTGATGAGGATAGGGGGAGTCTGGAGCGACTACGGGCCGGCCGGTGAAACGACCCCCTTCGTTTCTTCGGTGTTGAGCTCTATGGCTATGGAGAGTCCGGCGGGTTCAAGATCCCCGTCTTCGGACTTGATGAGGTGCTCCGGATCTGAGACCGGAGCTATGGTTAAGGTCACGAACCCTCAGAAGATCAAGCCTCCTCGGATATCAGCGACGTAACATAGGTTTCCGAACCTGATCTGATGACCAGGGGCGTAGTTGTCGATCTGCTCCAGATGACCAATCGAAATGGCCCACAGTGCGAAGCCGCCAAATAGGACGATTTTGCCGGGGAGAAAAGTCTCCCTCAGGGCGGTGTTACTGCGGATGGTTGATGGAGACATCGAGCCTTCTGATGACGACACATCGGAACTCTTAATGAAAGCACCAATGTCAGTGTCAAAACTGGCAGATCTCGGGTAGGGGGTCCCGAACTATGCGTCTAAGGATCGAAGGTAACAAGGAGGTAGGGGACACGAAGTTTACCCAGGTTCGGGCCCTCTTAATGGAGGTAATACCCTACTTCCTGCTCGATTGACTATGATGAATATAGGTGTTACAAGAGTTGATCTACCTCGAGATCGTAATGGCTAAACCCTAGATGTCTAGCCTGTATGATTGTGATCTTGGCCTATGGACTAAACCCTTTTGTTTATATAGACACCGGAGGGATCTAGGGATGTATAGAGTTAGTTACAGAGGAAGGAAAATACATTATCTGAATGCCAAGCTTGCCATCCATGCAAAGGAGAGTCCCATCCAGACACGGGGAGGTTCGTCTATCTTGTATCTTCATGGCCCATCAGTCCGACCCACATCACATAGCCCGAACGCCCGAGGACCCCTTAGTACAGATCTCCCTCAATGGCAGCTAAGCGCTTCGACCCCGGCGGTGACGGAAGCTAGCAGTGGCGCTAGGGTTTGAGCGAGAAGGCAAGGTGGAAGAGGAAATAATGACCGCGAGGGGAGAAGTATTTAAAAGGAGGAGGGCGGCGCAGTGTAATTACATAGGTGGCCCTAGAGGTTCACATCTGGATGACATGTGGCAAGCATGCAACTTATTGAGAGTTGAGCCATGTTCCCACGCGTGCCTTGTTTGTCGGGTGGTCATTCCGACTTCTCCGATTTTCAGGCAAAAAGCATAAGAGTATTAAAAGTGTTTTTAAATGTGTGTCTCTGTTTGTTCGGCTGACAAGGACATAGTGAAGACATTCGACACATGTCAACCTAATGCATATGAAGAGTCAGAGAGAATTTGAGGGATGAGCACAGAAGGGGTTAGGGTCCGATGACATTCACTTAGTTCAGAAAAACAGCAGCGTTGTAGAGGACAGAACACATATAAGTATATATATATATATATATATATATATATATATATATATATATATATATAAGTGAAGACCAAAACAACATTGCGAAGATAAACCATGAAGATAAATCAATGTTGAAGACAAACCAAATATGAAGATTCTGCAGTCATGACGCCAAATGAAAAAACTTCAAGAAAATGTGGTGGTGGCGTTACCCACTATATATGAAATATTAGATCCAGACATGGTGCAGAATTATTGTGGCACTCCGAAGTCAAATTCCACATTAATGTATTCACACTCAGAGGGTAAGTCTTCATTAATTGAAGATATACATTACTTAGTGTGTTGCACATCTAAGTCATCAACATGCATAAGCATTAGGATGTGTGTCCATTCGCAGGAGATTCGAGGATTCTAAGATATTTAGCTCACACCATAGCTTGCAAAACCTTTTATCATCCAAGGGCTTCATGAAGATATCTGCCAGTGGATCTCCAATGTTGATGTGAATGATATCAATGTCTTCCTTCATGACATGATCTCTGAGAAAGTAATGACGAATCTCAATGTGCTTTGTCTTCGAGTGCTGAACTAGATTGTTGGCAATCTTGATGGTGCTTTCATTGTCGCAGTTGAGTGGCACATGCTTCAAGTTGATGCCATAGTCCTTGAGAGTTTGCTTCATCCAGAGAAGCTGAGCACAGCAGGATCCAACAACAATGTATTCAGATTCAGTAGTGGAGAGTGATACACAGTTCTGCTTCTTTGAAGACCAATAGACAAGAGACCATCCAAAAAAGTTACATGTGCCTGATGTGGACTTGTGATCAACCTTGTCACTAGCATAATCAGCATCTAAGAATCCAACCAGATCAAACGTTGATCCCTTTGTATACCATATTCCTAGTATTGGGGTGTGAGCCAAATATCAAAGAATTTGCTTCACTGCGAGGTGATGCAATGCCTTTGATGCCGCTTGGAATTGGGCACACATCCAAATGGTAAGCATAATATCTGGCCTAGATGCACATAAGTATAATAAAGAACCAATCGTGGAGCGGTATACCTTTTGATCAAACTCTTTACCATTGTCGTCGGGGCCCAAATGGCTTTTGGTTTGCATTGGCGTCGTGAAACCTTTGCAGTCTGGCATTCCAAACTTCTTCAGGCAATCTTTGAGGTATTTCTCTTGTGAGATGAAGATGCCATTTCTCTATTGACGGATTTGAAGACCAAGAAAGAATTTCAGCTCTCCCATCATGGACATCTCATATTTCTCTTCCATCATATGCCTGAACTCATCATTGTATCTCTTATCAGTGCAGCCAAAGATAATGTCATCCACATAGATTTAGCACACAAACAGTTCACCATCACATGTCTTTGTGAAGAGAGTGGGATCTAGAGAACCAGGTTTGAAGCCTTTGCTCTTGAGGAAGTCTTTGAGTGTGTCATACCAAGCGCGAGGTGCTTGTTTGAGGCCATACAGTGCCTTGTTCAGCTTGTAGACTATATCAGGATGCTTTGGATCTTCAAAACCAGGAGGTTGAGAAACATACACTTCTTCTTCGATTTTTCCATTGAGGAAGGCACTCTTTAAATCCATTTGGTATAGAAGAATGTTGTTGTGGTTAGCATAGGCTAGTAGTATATGAATGGCTTCAAGCCAAGCCACAGGAGCAAAGGTTTCATCAAAGTCAATTCCTTCCACTTGTGTGTAACCTTGGGCAACAAGGCGAGCTTTGTTTCTGCCAACTTGTCCATGTTCATCTTGCTTGTTGCGATAGATCCATTTGGTGCCAATGATATTGTGCTTGCGAGGATCAGCACGATTGACAAGCTCCCAGACATTATTCAGCACGATCTATTGAAGCTCTTCTTGCATAGCTTGAATCCATTCAGGTTCCATGAAGGTTTCATCAACTTTCTTGGGTTCAGATATAGAAACAAAAGCAAAGTGTCCCCAGAAGTTTGCTAATTGCATAACTCTTGATCGAGTAAGGGGACCAGGTGCATTAATGCTATCAATTATCTTCTCAATTTGAACTTCATTTGCATCCCGAGGATGAACCGGATGAAGATTTTGCTCCTGCTGGTCGTTGATTTCATCTTTAGCATTGGCTTCAGGCTAAGCATTGTCTTCATGTTGATTAGGTACTAAAATGATGATTTTGTCTTTAGCACGTTCCTCGGTGGGTTTTATTTCCCCAATACCCATTAGCCTGATAGCTTCACTTGGTGTACCCAGGTGCTCTCTTTGCGAGCCGTTAGTCTCATCGAACCGCACATCTATAGTTTCAACAACTTTACAGTGAAAGAGGTTGAAGACTCTCTAGGTGTGCGAATCCTTTCCATAACCAAGAATAAAACCTTCATGTGCTTTCGGTGCGAATTTTGAAGTGTGATGTGGATCCTTGATCCAGCACCTAGCACCAAAGACTTTGAAGTAACTGGCATTTGGCTTCTTACTAGTCAGAAGTTCATAAGATGTCTTCTTGAAGAAATTGTGAAGATAAACCCTGTTGATGATGTGGCATGCAGTAACAACGGCTTTAGGCCAAAACTTCCTTGGAGTCTTGTATTTATCAAGCATCGTGCGTGCCACCTCAATGAGTGTTTTGTTCTTGCGCTCCACGATGCCATTCTCCTGAGGTGTGTATGGAGCAGAGAACTCATGTGTGATGCCAAATGTATCAATATAAGTGTCGAGGCCGGTGTTATTGAACTCAAGGCCATCGTCACTTCTGATGTGCTTGATCTTGATGCCATAATTGGTCATGGCACGATTGGCAAAGCGTATGAAGACATCCTGCACTTCAGTCTTATAGAGAATTACGTGCACCCAAGTGTATCTCGAATAATCATCAACAAAATAAAGCCATAGAGATGTGCAGTAGTAGTAAGGGTAGAGTAGTGATTAGGGCCAAATAAGTCCATGTGAAGCAGCTCAAAGGGATGTGATGTGGTCATGATTGTCTTTGAGGGATGCTTAGCTCTAGTCATCTTCCCAGCTTCACAAGCACCACACAGATGATCTTTCTTGAACTTGATGCCCTCGATGCCAATGATATGCTTCTTCTTCACGAGAGTGTGTAAGTTCCTCATGCCTGCATGTCCTAGCTTTCGATGCCAGAGCCAACACTCTCAAGCTTTTGCTAGAGGACATACATCAAGTTGTGGTCCTGCGGAGAAATCTACCATATACAGGTCACCTCTTCTATAGCCTTTGAAGACTAAAGATTTGTCAGTTTCCATTAGCACAAAACATAGATACTTTCCAAAAATCACAATCATGTTCAGTTCACAAAGCATTGAGACAGACATTAAGTTGTATCCAATGGATTCAACAAGCATCACTTTGTCCATGTGTTGATCATTAGAGATAGAGACTCTACTTAGACCCAATACCTTGCTTTTACCAATGTTAGCGAATGTGATGTCGCTTTTAGTAGATGGACGTAGGGTTGAATCCATGAGAAGACTTCGATCACCAGTCATGTGGTTAGTGCAGCCGCTGTCCATGATCCATTCAGTGGCTTTCGGAGTCATACCCTATAGTGTAGTTAGCGGGATAGGCTTCACCAAGAGTATTGTGAAGCGGAAACATGTAGCGAACAAGCATATTATCAAAGTTAAGATTCTGGTTTGGCAGGATAGGATGCTCATCAAGAAACCCTGGGAAGAAATAAATGGTAAGACCATTCTGCACTTTATCTTGCGTCCCACAGGATGTTTTTGGTCCCCAATATTGGCGTCAGAAGTCTTCGATTTCCGGCTGAAGACCTTTCCCTGCCAGAGAAGTTAATTCTTCTTAGCCACCCACATCTTCAGGGGTGGCTTAGAAGCAATAAGTCGAAGTGCAGTATCTGAGAACTTTGGCTTTGGGGCCCTAGCAAATAGCTTTGTAGGAGGTGAATAATACTCATAAGAATATGCAGAAAAGTTATTAGTTTTGTGAATATAGCAGTTAGAAGAAACAAGCTCATATTCATGAGTCCGATGATGGTTTTCCCTGCAAAACATTGGTGTTAGGGTGACTATATGAGGTCCTTTGTTTGTATGAAGCCTTTGGGCCATATGACACCATTGGTATGGGGTTTGTCTTCTTCCCAGGTGGTGTCATGACGACATTCACGGGAAGCTTCTCAAGACAACTTTTGGGCACCCATATGTTCTTCAAAGGTGGCCCATTCCTGCAGTTCATACCAATAAACCTGGCAAACACTTCACCATTCTGATTCTTAAACATCTTATATTTAGCGTCAAAGGATTCACCAATGATAATGGGGTTAGAACAAGTGAAGCCATATAAGGTGGATGGGTCCACTGAAGGATCCATAGTAGCAACCCAGGTGGTTTTCGGGTACTGCTCATGCTTCCAGTAAGAACCATCAACATTCATTTTCCACTCGAACCTAACACCCTCTTTCCTAGGGTTTTGGTTCAAAATCTATTTCTTGAGGACATCGCACAAAGTTTGATGCCATTTGAGGCTTTTGTACATGCCTGTTTCAAGTAATGTCTTCAACCTAGCATTCTCATTAGCAATAGTAGTGGCATCCTCAGTAGAGGGGTTAGTTACCACATCAACAGTTGAAGATATTGCAACATTAGATGCAGTAGAACATTCAGCAACAGAGGCAATATTATCATGCTCAAGACATTTTAAGCATGGTGGAACTAATTCTTCCTGAGCGGAACTGATCTGTTGAACGAGTAGTAAATTGTTCTCCCTTTGAAGCATGAGACGCTATTAGTTTCTCAAGATCTTGCTTCCTTTGAAGATAATCGTAGGAAAGCTTCTCATGAGAGGCCGGGAGAGTTTCATGATGACTTTCAAGTTCCTCGTACTTAACACGAAGATTTTTAGTGTCTTCGATTAAGGGCCGAGTTCGATTCATTTCCACATCCAACAGGTCATCACTTTTGTCTAGCAACTTTTGAATATGTTCCATAGTAGTTTGTTGTTCAGTTGCAATTTTAGCAAGTGACTTATAGCTTAGTTTGGATTCACATTCAGAGTCATCTTCCCTGGAGGTTTGATAGTAAGCATCGCGTGAGTTTACCTTGGCACCTCGTGCCATGAAGTAGTAGGTTGGAGCAGATCATCCTCATCATCAGCTTCAGCTTCGGCGGAGTAAGCATTGTCTTCAATGTTGAAGATGGACTTGGCGATGAATGCCGAAGCAAGAGCCAGGCTTGCCACGCCTGAATCAGACTCCACCTCAGACTCCACCTCTGCCTCCTTAGAAGTATACTCCTCCTCTAAATCCATCTCCTTGCCAATAAATGCATGAGCCTTGCCAGATGAGGTCTCCTTGTGAGACAAAGACTTTGAAGATTTTTCTTGTTCTTGTCATCAGAATCATATTCCTTGCTCTTCTTCTTCTTATTTGATTCCTTTCCTATTGAGGACACTTAGAGATGTAGTGGCCTGTCTTCTTGCATTTTTGGCATGTTCTCTTATTGTAGTCACGAGATGAAGCCTCACCACTTATTGAGCTATATCTTGAAGACTTTTCAAAGTGATTCTTCTTGGAGAACTTCTGGAACCTTCTCACAAGCATTGCAAGCTCTTTGCCAATGTCTTCAGGATCACCATAACTGCAGTCAATTTCTTCTTCAGATGAGGAAACAACCTTTGCCTTCAAAGCACGGGATCGACCATAGTTGGGACCATATATATCTCTTTTCTCAGATAGCTGGAACTCATGTGTGTTGAGCCTCTCAAGTATGTCAGACGGATCGGGATCTTTGAAATCAGGACATTCTCGTATCATCAGGGCCAATGTGTCGAAGGATCTATCAAGTGATCTCAAAAGCTTCTTCACTATTTCATGCTTGGTGATCTCATGGGTGCCAAGAGCCCGAAGCTCATTAGTGATATCAGTGAGGCGATAGAACATGAGATGAACATTCTCATTGTCATTCCTCTGGAAGCGATTGAAGAGATTGCAAAGAACATCAATCCTTGAGTCTCTCTGAGTTGAGACGCCTTCTTTGACCTTGGATAGCCAGTCCCAGACCAGCTTCGCAGTTTCTAGTGCACTCACACCGCTATACTGCCCTTTGGTCAGATGACCACAGATGATGTTCTTGGCAGTTGAGTCCAGTTGCGCGAATCTCTTGACATCAGCAGCGGTGACGCTGAGGGAGCCCTAGATTAGGGGGTCCTAGGACAGCCGGACTATGTACTAGTGTCGGACTGTTGGACTATGAAGATACAAGATTGAAGACTTCGTACCATGTCCGGGTGGGAGTCTCCTTTGCGTGGAAGGCAAGCTTGGCAACTCGGATATGTAGATCTCCTTCTCTGTAACCGACTCTGTGTAACCCTAGCCCCCTCTGATGTCTATATAAACAGGAGGGTTTAGTCCGTAGGACAAGAACAATCATAATCCTAGGCTAGCTTCTAGGGTTTAGCCTCTACGATCTCGTGGTAGATCAACTCTTGTAATACTCACATCATCAAGATCAATCAAGCAGGAAGTAGGGTATTACCTCCATAGAGAGAGCCCGAACCTGGGTAAACATTGTGTCCCCCGTCTCCTGTTACCATTATCCTTAGACGCACAGTTCAGGACCCCCTACCCGAGATCCGCCAGTTTTGACACCGACATTGGTGCTTTCATTGAGAATTCCACTATGTCGTCAACATAAGGCTTGATGGCTCCTTCAATCATCCACAAGATGCGATCCAGGGCGAGGTTTTCCTCCAAGGGCAGATTTTCGTATTCGGCGGCTTCGCACTGTGGGCCAACTCGCATGGCCATCTGGAGCAGATCGATAGCTACGCCCCTGGCCGACAGGTCAGGTCTGGAAGCCTGAACTACACCGCTGATATCTGCGGAGACTTGATCTTCGACGGATTCGAGCCCATGATAGGTGCGCCAAACAGTCACGATGAGCATGACTTAGATCTGCCATCGGACGGTGTTTGGGAGATCACACCTGTGGTTGCCCCGGCTCTTAATCCGGAGCAGATCGTGCCATCCGAGGACGGGTGGATGGACCCCGCCATGGAGGCCGCACACTCAGCAGCGATAGAGCCGAACACAGACTTCGCCTTCAATGAGGTCTGCGTTGTCGGACCCCCGGACTCATCTCCGGCCGCTGGCTCCGAACCGTGTACATTCATGCCCATCGAACCTGATTGGGCACCGATCATGGAGTTTACCTCCGCGGATATCTTTCAGCACTCGCCCTTGGGAGACGTGCTAAATTCATTAAAATCCCTCTCCCTATCAGAAGACTCTTGGCCGAACAATGTCCTGCTTGAGTGGGAAGCGGACGACAAAGAAATTCGTTACCCACTCACCACCCACAATATAAACTATGGCCGGTCACCTTCGACCGTACGGATCGTCCGGCCAATACCAATTAGGGCAATTCAACCGCACTAGTCCTTGACCCAATAATTGACGAATTCCACCTCACACGAGTCCTTATGGATGGAGCCAGCAGTCTAAACCTGCTGTATCAGGACACAGTGCGCAAGATGGGCATTGATCTTTCGATAATCAAGCCCACTAAAACCACCTTCAAAGGTGTTATACCAGGTGTGGAGGTGATACGTCTCCAACGTATCTATAATTTCTGTAGCATTCATGCTATTTTATTATATGTTTTGAATGATTACGGGCTTTGTTAACCACTTTTATATTACTTTTGGGACTAACCTATTAACCGGAGGCCCAGCCCATATTGCTGTTTTATTGCCTGTTTCAGTATTTTGAAGAAAAGGAATATCAAACGGAGTTCAAACGGAATGAAACCTTCGGCAGCGTGATTTTTTGGAAGAATATGATCGTGGAAACTTGGAGTTCACGTCAGAAGGTCCTCGAGGCGGCCACGAGATAGGAGGGCGCCCCCCTGTAGGGCACGCCCCCTGTCTCGTGGGCCCCTCGAGCACCTCCCGACCTACTTCTTTCGCCTATATAAGCCTACGTACCCTAAAACCATCGAATATCAAGATAGATCATGAGTTCCGCCGCTGCAAGCCTCTGTTGCCACCAAAAACCTCTCGGGAGTCCCTTTCGGCACCCTGCTGAAGGGGGGATCCCTCACTGGTGGCCATGTTCATCATCCCGACGCTCTCTATGACGAGGAGGGAGTAGTTCACCCGCGGGGCTGAGCGTATGTACCAGTAGCTATGTGTTTGATCTCTCTCTCTCTCATGTTCTCCCTATGGCACGATCTTGATGTATCGCGAGCTTTGCTATTATAGTTGGATCTTATGATGTTTCTCCCCCCTCTACTCTCTTGTGATGAATTGAGTTTCCCTCTTGAAGTTATCTTATTGGATTGAGTCTTTGATTTGAGAACACTTGATGTATGTCTTGTCGTGTTTATTTGTGGTGACAATGGGATATCACGTGCCACTTGATGTATGTTTTGGTGACAAACTTGCGGGTTCCGCCCATGAACCGATGCATTGGGGTTGGCACATGTTTTCTTGACTCCCCGGTAGAAACTTTAGGGCACTCTTTGAAGTACTTTGTGTTGGTTGGATGAATCTGAGATTGTATGATGCATATCGTATAATCATGCCCACGGATACTTGAGGTGACAACGGAGTATCTAGGTGACATTAGGGTTTTGGTTGATTTGTGTCTTAAGGTGTTATTCTAGTACAAACTCTTTAATAGATCGATCTGAAAGAATAACTTTGAGGTGGTTTAGTACCCTACCATAATCTCTACGTTTGTTCTCCGCTATTAGTGGCTTTGGAGTGACTCTTTGTTGCATGTTGAGGGATTGTTATATGATCTATCTATGTTATTATTGTTGAGAGAACTTGCACTAGTGAACGTATGAACCCTATGCCATTTTTCCTATCATTGCAACACCATTTACGCTCTGTTTTATCATTAGTTACCTTACTGTTTTTATTATTTCATATTACAAAAACCTATATCTACCATCCATATTGCACTTGTATCACCATCTCTTCGCTAAACTAGTGCACCTATACAATTTACCATTGTATTGGGTGTGTTGGGACACAAGAGACTCTTTGTTATTTGGTTGCAGGGTCGTTTGAGAGAGACCATCTTCATCCTACACCTCCCACGGATTGATAAACCTTAGGTCATCCACTTGAGGGAAATTTGCTACTGTCCTACAAACTTGTGCACTTGCAGGCCCAACAATGTCTACAAGAAGAAGGTTGTGTAGTAGACATCAAGCTCTTTTCTGGCGCCGTTGCCAGGGAGGAGTAAGCGGCACTCACTCACACCCCATCAACTAAGCTCTTTTCTGGCGCCGTTGCCAGGGAGGTGAGTGCTTGAAGATATATCTTTGGATCTTGCAATTGAATCTTTTTGTTTCTTGTTTTATCACTAGTTTAGTATACAAAATAAAACTACAAAAAAATGGACTTGAGTTTGCCTCTTATGCTTCATCTTTTTAATATCTTTCGTGAGTATGATGAAAAGGAAAATTGTGCTCAAGTGCTAGAAGAATAATTACATAGAATGCTTGGCATGAAATATGTGAATGATGAGCATGATTGCAATGTTCTTAGTATGAATTCCTTGAATATCCATGATGCTAATGATATGCAAAGCCACAAGCTTGGGGATGCTATGTTTTATGAAGATGATATTTTTTGTCCCCCAAGTTTTGATGAGCAAATTTATTATGATGAAAGCATGCCTCCTATTTATGATGATTATATTGATGAAAGTGCGTTTGGGATAGTGTCAACTTTAGGAAGTAGTGATCCCACTATTTTGGAGGAAGTTGAATTTTATTGTGATGAATACGAAAGTGGATTTGGAAGAGTGTCAACTTTATTTAGTGATTCCACTATATTGGGAGAGGTTTCAATCGATTATGATGAGAATGAAGTTGCTACTTATGATGATTATTGTGATGAAACTTATGCTATAAAAAGTAGTGATGATTATATTTATAAAACTTGTCATGATTATGATTACCCTTTTTCTGAACATTACTCTTTTAATGTGGAAACAATTTTTAGTGTTCAAGTCTCTTATGATACTCCCACTATTCCGAATGAGAAGAATTTTTCTTATGTGGAGAGTAGTAAATTTTCTATGCTTGAAGATCATGAAAAGAATGCTTTAGGTGCTGGTTATATTGTTGAATTCATTCATGATGCTACTGAAAATTATTATGAGGGAGTAATATATGCTTGTAGGAAATGCAATAATGTCAAGTTTCCTCTCTATGTGTTGAAAATCTTGAAGCTATGCTTGTTTGCCGTCCTATGCTAGTTGATTATTGTTCGCATAAGTTATTTTCTCACAAAATCCCTATTCATAGGAAGTGGGTTAGACCTAAATGTGCTAGTCATATGCTTCATGATGCTCCCGTTATGTTTCAATTCTTATCTTTTATGTGAGCATCATTGTCATCATCGTGCCTAGCTAGAAAGGCATTAAAGAAAAGCGCTTGTTGGGAGATAATCAAATATTTACCTTTACTGTATTTGTGTGTCCACATGATTACGCCACTTTAGTAATCATGTTTTTTAGCTTTTGTTTCAATAAAGTGCCAAGTAAGACCTTTAGGATAGCTTACGGTGATAGTTGTGTTGATCCTGCTGAAAATCAGAAACTTTTGCACCCAGTACATTAGTTTTGTTAATTCACAGGAGCGTCCTTCTGATATGATTATTCTTGCCGTTGATTTGCACACAAATTTCTTAAGACTTCGTAATTTGGTAGGATTTTTGGATTTCCAGAAGTATACGTTTGATACAGATTACTACAGACTGTTCTGTTTTGGACAGATTCTGTTTTCTATGCGTTGTTTGCTTATTTTGATACAGATTACCATAAATAAGTTGGAGTACAGTAGATATTACACCAATATGAATTTATAATGAGTTCATTACAGTACCTAAGTGGTGGTTTTATTTTCTTATCCTAACGGAGCTTACGAGTTTTCTGTTGAGTTTTGTGTTGAGGAGTTTTCAAGTTTTGGGTAAAGATTCGATGGACTATGGAATAAGGATTGGCAAGATCCTAAGCTTGGGGATGCTCAAGGCACCCCAAGGTAATATTCAAGGACAACTAAGAGCCTAAGCTTGGGGATGCCCCGGATGGCATCCCCTCTTTCGTCTTCGTTCATCTGTACACTAGTAGAAAACCACCCATTAGTCCCGGTTCGTAAGGGCCTTCAGTCCCGGTTCATGAACCGGGACTAATGGGTCGTTACTTTTGCCTCCACCCATTAGTCCCGGTTCAAACACGAACCGGGACAAATGTGCCTCCACGTGGCCGGTCCGCCGAGCCTAGTCAGGGGGGCCTTTGGTCCCGGTTGGTGGCACCAACCGGGGCCAAAAGTCCATGTTTTTTTAGAATAGTGGATGCTTTAGGGGTTTTGTGGGTTATTTTTAGGTTGTTATTAGCTAGCTAATAGAGAGAAATGTCCTCTCTTATATCTTCGTCCTTGGTTTATCAACGCTGCTGCTATATGTTCATTTCACCCGCTGATATAACATGCTCATGCATGCTCGCATCATACATCATCACATATTTATAATAACAAGTCCTACTAGTTAATATCATGCATCATCATACAACTTCTACTCGTTATTAATAATAAGTCATACGATCATCATCCTCATAGTCATTGAACCCAACCCTACATAATTGTTCTTAGCACATGATCATCAGTATCAGGTAGGACCTAAACACGTAAAATAGCATAAAACAATATAGCCCCTGATTCTCCATTATGAAGAATGGAGATCATCCTGTCTCCAATTCTTGCCCTTCGCTGTTTTTTGCTTCCAAGAAGCTCCTTACGACTGTCCATACATTTTTTCCATTCTTTGATTGTAATGTCTCCACTTCTTTTAGAAACCTAGTATGGACAGTTGAGATTCGTAGGACGACCTGGTTGTATGTTCAAAACATGAAGGGTACCATGCGTATACATCAGATGAGGCACACAATCATTCGGGTTTATCTGTTGAAAAACATGGTCAATAACGTCGTAGTTAGCAATGATCTACTAGTTTTAGAAGTGTGTAAAAAGATGCACGAATGTTGTAATAGTAAAAAATAATCTTACCAGGGTATCTCCATGGTAGTTACCGTAGTTAAACGTGCACTAGTGGCACGTATTGACCATAATGTTGAGGAGTTTGATTGTAGATATTGTAATTCTCAAGATCAGTACAAAATGCTACCAGATGATTTTTCTCTTGATAAGTTAATTCGGAGCCTTCGGTGTAGTAGGTTCTGTCTACCATCTTCCGCACATTCTTTGAAGAATGAAAATAAGCTGTCAATGGAGATAAGTTGTCAACTATATATTTTGAAAGAAACAATATAAATTACTTAATAACTATGTTAAGCTCACATGGGGGAAGAATTGGAGGTGTATCCACAAGGACCCAAATCGAAGGTCTCTCTTGCTCGATTGTAGGATCACCAAGATCCATGGTGACAAGCATACCCTCATCAAGACCATACATCTTGCAAAGTGCTTCCCAATTTTTGCAACCAAAATGGGTTACACTCTGAGCATTGTACAACTTTACTTGAAAATCCACACCATGATGGGTACTTAGGATAATTTTTTTGGTTTCGAAACTTTCATGGTCTTCAAAACCCATCCTCTCCAAGACATAGCATCTTGCAAAGCATGGGATAAGCTAGTCGAATTGGAATAGATGAAAAATACACGTTAAAATAGTTGAAGTCGTGCTTAATTACGAAAAAACGGTTGTCGTCGTTGCGTACCGTATGAACATTGCAGGTCTCCTCGAGCTTAATGCTGAAGCGCCGATCTTCGTCCAGCTCAATGAACCTATCGCAGATACATCGGTCGTCGTGGCACCAGTTGCACTCCCCCGGGCGGTTTTCGTCGTCCGATGAGTACGACATTTCCGGCCTACGTTCATAATTCAGATATTAAACTAGATCATTATTATTGATCACGGGTTGACTATCGATGATTGATGTATGTAGCTCCTCCTTTCATTCCTGAATGCATTATTATACCAAATTGTCTAGCATTCGGGAAGGAAGGAGAACTTATCCAATATGAGCATTCAATAAGCAAAACCAAATCATAAAATAAGCAAAACCAAATCATAAAATAAAGTATAGTATTCAAATTAGCATGCATTCAATAATTATAAGCAAAAGTACATCATCTCTTGGTGTCCGTACATCGTCGAATATTATCACTAATACAACTAGAACCGTAGCGCCCGACGGGTATCGACGCGGGTGGTGGACACCCAAAGATAAGGAACCATCACAGGATCACAGCTCCAGTGAGATCCCTGAAGAACCTGCAAGGTATTGTCGAACCTCCCCTCCAATGCAGCCATGTAGCGACGGACGTGCTTGTCCTCCTCGCTGACACGGTGACGTACCACCTCCGCGGTGTCCGGATGCCTCACCACCGTCACTGGCCCACGCGACCGCCACCAAACAAGGATCGGGTCAACAACGGGCTGCGTCCTCACCAACCTACGTCCCCCGGAAGGTAGCACCTCCCAATACCAGCCAGCGGAGCCAGGTCCGAACATGGCCCTGATCAAGCAGGCCTCCACCGCCGAGTCGACGATGACGAGGATGCGGGATAGGCATCGCCGACGTCGACGCGGGAACTACTTCTATATATAGTAAATAAAAGTAGTTTTATTAATTAAATCAACTATCTAGTTCAACTACTAAGCACTTACTATAAATAAATAAGTAGTACTTACTAAAACAAACAACTTCTATATATAGTAAAATAAATTAGTTTATTAAATCAACTAGCTAGTTCAACTATATATAAACTACTTCTTATTTTTTCCTTTTCTAAATACTATGAACAAAAAATCATTAAAATTCTATGAACAAAATTAATTACACAATCTAAATATCACCCAAAACATCTATTAACAATAATATCACCAAACATGCATATTCAATAATAATATCACCAAAAAAATCTATTAACAGAAAAAAACCTAACATAATATGAACAAATTAATTACTACACATCTAATCTAACAAAAAAATCTAATTAATCTAACAAAAAATCTAACATAATATGAACAAATTAATTACTACACATGTAATCTAACAAAAAATCTAATCTAACAAAAAATCTATGAACTACATATCTAAATTACTACACATCTAACCTAACAAAAAATCTATGAACTACAAAAAATCTAAAAAATCTAACAAAAATAAAAATATGCTCACGTCACGGCGGGCGACGGCGACGGTCTAGGTGCGGAGCGGGCGGCGACGGGCCGAGGCGGGCTGGCTGTGGCGGCGACGTCGATCGACGGCGCGCGGGCTGGGTATGTGTGGGCGACGGTGGCTGGGCGGGCTATGGGCGGCAAGGCGGCGGCGGCGCGGGGCTGGGCGGTGGCGGGCGGCGACGGCGTCTGGCGGCAAGGCGTCAAGGGCGGCGGCGGCAAGGTGGCGGCAGGGAGACGCGCGGCGACCGGAGTGGAGCAGGAGAGATCGAAGTCGCGCTAAGTGCTGTATATATAGCAAAGGCTTTGGTCCCGGTTTGTGGCACAAACCGGTACAAATGCAACCTTTAGTCCCGGTTGGTGCCACCAACGGGGACCAAAGGCCTCTTTTCAGCAGCTCCAACCGGGACTAAATAGCGGCATTCGTCCCGGTTGGTGCCATAAACCGGGACCAAAGAGTGGCATTGGTACCGGTTGGTGCCATGAACCGGTACCAATGGACCCGTCTAACTACTTTTTTATTTTCTGCAGCTGTTTTTTTGTTGATTCTTCCTGCAGCTGTTTTTTTAGTCCCACCTCCCCAAGCGAGAGGCACTCGCAGCTGTTTATAAGCCCTGAGTGCAAAGATGATGACGAAGAGGCTCAATGCTCCTGCACGTTGGTTAGCTTCAAGCCTTGAGGAATACGATGAGGCGCATAGAGCTATGTGCGGTGCGATTGACACTATTCGAAAGGCTTGAAGCAAATTAACGAGCATTGCGCCTCTTTTTATTTTTAATGACTTATTACAACTCGAAATAAAAAGAAAAAAATAAATGTAGTAGAAAAGAAAAAAACTATATAAAACCACTCGAAATAAATATAAGAAAAATAATTATGATTAACTTTACTAAAAAATGAGCATAGATGCTTATTTTTAATGACTTATTACAACTCGAAATAAAAAGAAAAGAATAAATGAAGCGTAAAAGAAAAAAACCACTCGAGAAATAAATAGAAGAAAAAATAGTTTTGATTAACTTTACTAAAAAATGAGCATAGATGCTTATTTTTAATGACTTATTACAACTCGAAATAAAAACAAAAGAATAAATTAAGTAGAAAAGAAAAAAACTATATAAAAACCACTCGAAATAAATAGAAGAAAAAATAGTTTTGATTAACTTTACTAAAAAAATGAGCATAGATGCTTATTTTTAATGACTTATTACAACTCAGAAATAAAAAAAAACTATAGTAAAAGGAAAAAAACTATATAAAAAACTACTCAGAAATGAGCATAGATGCGCTTATAGAGAAAATTCGACCTAAATTCATAAAAATTTCTACTAACTTCAGAAAAATTCAGTATGAATTTAGGTTAAATTTCCTGTATAAGGGCATCTATTTTCATTTTGAGAGGAGCTCAATAAGGCAGAGAGGGAGGGGCTTATAAACTGGTCTGAGCCCCCTTCGGTTGGCGAGGTGGGACTAAACACTGGCCGCAACGTGGACCAGCCCTTTATTCCCGGTTGGTGGCATGAACCGGGACTAATGGGCAGCCTTTGGTCCCGGTTCAAGTCACCAACCGGGACCAATGGTGTTGGGCCAGGAGCGAGGACCATTTGTCCCGGTTCGTCCCACCAACCGGGACCAATAGGTCCAGAAGAATCAGGACCAATGGCCCACGTGGCCCGGCCGGCCCCCGGGGCTCACGAACCGGGTCCGATGCCCCCATTGGTCCCGGTTCTGGATTGAACCGGGACAAATGGGCTGTGCCGGCCTGGACCATTGGCCCTTTTTCTACTAGTGGTAACTTTACTTGGAGCTATATTTTTATTCACCACATGATATGTTTTTTGCTTGGAGCGTCCTTTTATTTTGTTAGTATTTTCTTTATGTTATTTAGATTAATTTTTTGCATCTTTAGTTTCAATAAAAATGTCAGGGATAGCCTTTGCCATGCTTATTTTGCTAGTATACATGTTGCTGTTTGAAAACAGAAAGTTTACCGCTGTTGCAAAAATTCCCTAGAAAAGTCAGAGCATGATATAAGGTTGAAACTTTTTTCATAATGAGCTCTGATAAATTTACTACAGTGGGAGTTAGGGAAGCATTGATACTCTTGCATTCTTTACAGACTGTACTGTTTTGGCAGATTGCTGTTATGTTTGCATTGTTTACATATGTTTGCTTGTTTAATGATTCTATTTGAGGATAGGAGTATTAAATATGCAGAGGTATTTAGTATGCAATGTTGAATAATAATTTTAGTGATTTGTTACAGTAGAAAATGATAAGGGTTTGCATTGGTTTATACTAACCTATCTCACGAGTTCTTGTTGAGTTTGGTGTGGATGAAGCTTTTGATAAAAAGAGAAACCATGATATGAGAGGAATTAAGGAGACACTAAAGTTCAAGCTTGGGGATGCCCAAGGCACCCCAAGAAAATATTTCAAGAAGTCTCAAGCATGTAAACTTGGGGATGCCCCATTAGGCATCCCACCTTTCTTCTTCAACAACTATCGATTAGTATCGGTTGAACCTAAGTTTTTGCTTCTTCACATGAGATGTGCTATCCTTGCAATGTCATTTTATTTTGTTTTGCTTGCTCTTTGATTAGAGTACCAAGATCTGAATTCTTAAATGAGAGAGTCTTCGCATAGTTGCATAATTATTTAGCTACTCATTGATCTTCACTTATATCTTTTTGGAGTAGTTTTTCATTTACTCGTGTGCTTCACCTATATCCTATGAGTAAATTGTTGAATGAGTTGATTGTCATAAATCTGAAATTTTATATGTTTCATTTGCTTATCCCATGAGTAGTAATGACTTCAAATTTACGAAGTAGAGGTTGTAAATTCATTGAAGGTTAGCAAGCATTGTATTAGTCATTTGAACAATTCATGAAAGAATATTGAAGGAAGAGAGATTTCATATATAAATACACTATCCTAGTCATCTTTTTTAATTGGGAGCACTCATTAAGTATGACATGCTAAAGAGTTGATGTTGGACAAGGAAGACAACGTAATGGGCTATGTTTTCCAACATCTCAGTTAAAGTATATTGCCATGGATCATTCAAACATGTTGAGCTTGCCTTTCCCCCTCATGCTACCCAAAATTCCTTGCACCAAGTAGAGATACTACTTGTGCTTCCAAATATACTTAAACCCAGTTTTGCCATGAGAGTCCACCATACCTACCTATGGATTGAGTAAGATCCTTCAAGTAAGTTGTCATCGGTGCAAGCAATAAAAATTGCTCTCTAAATATGTAAGATCTTTTGGTGTGAAGAAAATAGCTTTATACGATCTTGTTATGGAAGCAATAAAAGCGACAGACTGCATAATAAAGGTCCATATACAAGTGGCAATATAAAGTAACATTCATTCGCATTAAGATTTTGTGCATCCAACCCTAAAAGCGCATGACAACCTCTGCTTCCCTCTGCGAAGGGCCTATCTTTTACTTTATGTCTTTTACTTTATGGAAGATTCAAGGTGATCTTCACCTTTCCATTTTTCATTTTATCCTTTGGCAAGCACTTTGTGTTGGAGTGATCCTAATATGCAAGGGGGGCTCCGGATCAGAATTCCGGAGCTGCGGCCCATTTTGCGCCGCGCGTCTCAGTGACGTAAAACCACTGTTGTTGCCACCCTTTGACGGAACCATTTAAAGTACCCGATGGCCACGTGACGTTGGCATCTTGCTCAACATGGAACCTCCGCACTCAGCATGCTTGTCGCTCACTACCTTGGGCTTCACATTGAAAATCTTCATCCATAAGTCAATGTGTGGCGAGATGCGGAGAAGGGCCTCACACACGACGATGAATGTCGAGATGTTGAGGAAGGAATTTGGGGATAGATCATGAAAATCGATCCCGTAATAATACATGATGCCGCGAACAAATGGGTGAAGGGGAAATCCTAGCCCGCGGATGAAATGGGGGAGGAATGCAACCCTCTCGTGGGGTTCCGGAGTAGGGATGATCTGTCCCACCGTCGGGAGACAATGGCTGATTTTCTTGGCCAGATACCCGGCCTCCCGAAGCTTTTTGATATCCTTCTCCCGGACGGTAGAGGCCATCCACTTGCCTCCTGCTCCAGATCCGTACATTTTCGGAGGGCCTTGTGGGCGGAGAAGACGAACGCTTGGGCGCTGGAGCTCGAGTGATAGAGAATGGATGAGCAGAGGAAGGTGAAGGCATGGGTGAAAAAGGGGAGTCCTTATCTCGCTTCCCCACTTGCCCAATAAACTCGCTTATTCCCCAAGCATCATGTTGATCGCGCGGTTGGGTTACCCACACCCGTATTGATGAGAATCCCGTGATAAGGGGACACGATCTCTGCTTCGACAGGACGTGCCAAAAAAACTGCCTCGCGATGTGTGCGGTAGCAGGTTGAGAAAAACGGTTCGAATAATGACCGGGCCACAGTGTGATGTCACGCTATGAAAAGTTGTCAGCAGATTAGATTTGTGGAATATTGTGCTCTCTACGGTGGTATGTAGAAATTGTTTTGCAGAGCTGGACACGATCCTTGTGTTCAAAATCTTCTATGGAGTATTCGGAGAAGGAACCAGCCTTGCAATGCCGAGAACAATCTGCGCGCCGGACTCGTCGTGATTGAAGTCTGGTTCAGGGGATCCCGAGGGAGTCCTGGGTTAGGGGGTCCTCGGACAGCCGGACTATGTACTAGTGCCAGACTGTTGGACTATGAAGATACAAGATTGAAGACTTCGTCTCGTGTCCGGGTGGGACTCTCCTTTGCGTGGAAGGCAAGCTTGGCAATTCGGATATGTAGATCTCCTTCTCTGTAACCGACTCTGTGTAACCCTAGCCCCCTCAAGTGTCTATATAAACCGGAGGGTTTAGTCTGTAGGACAACAACAATCATAATCATAGGCTAGCTCTAGGGTTTAGCCTCTACGATCTCGTGGTAGATCAACTCTTGTAATACTCATATCATCAAGATCAATCAAGCAGGAAGTAGGGTATTACCTCCATAGAGAGGGCCCGAACCTGGGTAAACATTGTGTCCCCCGCCTCCTGTTATCATTAGCCTTAGACGCACAGTTTAGGACTCCGTACCCGAGCTCCGCCGGTTTTGACACCGACAAACGCCTTCACTGACCTTGGGAATTCTTGTCTTGACGACATACCAGAGGTCAATGTCAATGGCTAGATGCATGCGCATCTTATTCTTCTAGTAGGGGTAATCAGTGACATCGAAGACTGAGTACAAAGCTGAGACCATGATTATCCCTTCAGTCGACACACCTAATAATCCAGGTGGTTAAAGCGAATCACACAGAACAAGGGAGCACCTTGCTCTGATACCAATTGAATGTGCTAGTTATCGACTAGAGGGGGGTGAATAGGCATTTTTCATGAAAGTCTTCAAAACATGAGGTCTTTGAAGACGAATAGTAAGTCTGAACCTATATGATATGCAGGGGAACATAAACTACACTAGACAAGCAATAATTAAGCAAGCAATACAGTGGATGCTCGAAGACTAACAACAGCTTGGTAGAAAGGATCAGAATAGAAGACAGTGAGAAGCCAAACTTTTACAAGTCTTCACACAATGAAGTCAAATGGATCAGGCAAGCAAGCAATGACTTCACGAAGACAAACTGAAAAGTAAGGAGGGTAGGGGATAGAACCAGTTGCTTGGTGAAGACAGGGATTTGGTAGACCAGTTCCAGTTGCTATGATAATTGTACATCTGGTAAGGGAGGCTGAGATTGAACTCAAAAGGCTGTGTCTTCATCTTATTCCCCTAGAGCTAACGACACCCAGTCCTCGCCCTATCACTCTGGTAAGTCTTCAAGGTAGACTTCCAAACCTTCATAGAATCCATTCACGGGCAATCCACAATGACTCTTGGATCATGAAAACATGACACCTAACCAGCTAGAGAATGCACAATCCTCAAGTGTAACAAGTCTTCAAGTCACGCAGATAGAAAGACTTCGGTGATGCCTAACACTTTTTGGCTCTGAGTGCTTTGGGCTTTGTCCTCGCAAGGATTTCTCTTCAAAGGCTTCGGAGGTGAGTTGCTCTCAAACGGCAAAAGCTGTGCACTAACTCTATGCAGCCACCAATTTATGGTGTAGGGGGTGGGCTATTTATAGACAGGAGGCAACCTGACCTGATATGTCTGAAATGACCCTGTGTCACTAAGGAACCGACATGTGTCCAATGGTCAGATTTAGCTTGGCTTGAGCTACAAGCAAAGCTGACTCATCCAACTTTGAATAAGATTTGCTCTAATTGTCTTCGCTCGAAGACATAGGATTTGGTTCAGCATCACTTCAGTCATCTGACTTTGTTCTCTTGGACCCCACTTAATAGTACGGTGGTTCCTATGACTCAAGAAAGAATAAAAGGAAACTACGAAAGAAACTATGTCTTCGCACTCCATAGTCTTCAAGTGAATATCTTCATCGTCATTATCTTCAACATGAATATCTTCACGAACCACCATTGTCTTCAATGTCTTCATACATTTTTAGGGGCCATCTCTGGTAGGTAAACCAAATCAATGAGGGACTACTACCTGTGTTACCCTGCAATTCTCACAAACACATTAGTCCCTCAACCACGTTTGTCGTCAATACTCCCAAACCAACTAGGGATGGCACTAGATGCACTTACACACTCTAACACCGAGTAAACATAAGTAAACAAAGTAAACAAAACTAAACGAAATTGACTTCATATGTTCTAGCAATTGACATTTTCACTACCCATTCACCCAAAAGAACACACATTTTTCCACACAATAGCAGGCAAGTGTGAAAATGAACAACAATGTATCCATTTATTTCACAGGCTCATAACAGTAGTAGGCAAGAACAAAAACCACAAATGCTTGAGCTATTAAATCAATAGTAGGACTTGCTCATGGTATATATTAGCAGGTATGAACTGAAGGAAATATGCCCTAGAGGCAGTAATAAAGTTGTTATTTTATATTTCCTCATATCATGATAAATTTTTATTATTCATGATAGAATTGTATTAACCGAAAACTTTATACATGTTTGGATACATAGACCAAACACTTTGTCCCTAGTAAGCCTCTACTAGACTAGCTCGTTAACCAAAGATGGTTAAGTTTCCTAACCATAGACATGTGTTGTCATTTGATGAATGGGATCACATCGTTAGGAGAATGATGTGATGGACAAGACCCATCCATTGGCATAGCATATTGTGAAGGAAATATGCCCTAGAGGCAATAATAAAGTTGTTATTTTATATTTCTTTATTCATGATAAATGTTTATTATTCATGCCAGAATTGTATTAACCGGAAACTTCATACATGTGTGAATACATAAACAAAACACTTTGTCCCTAGTATGCATCTACTTGACTAGCTCGTTGATCAAAGATGGTTAAGTTTCCTAGACATGGACATGTGTTGTCATTTTATAAACGAGATCACGTCATTGGAAGAATGACATGATGGACAAGACCCATCCGTTAGCTTAGCATAATGACCGTTCAGTTTTATTGCTGCTGCTTTTTCATGTCAAATACATATTCCTCCGACTATGAGATTATGCAACTCCCGGACACCGGAGGAATGCTTTGTGTGCTATCAAACATCACAACGTAACTGGGTGATTATAAAGATGCTCTATAGGTATCTTCGAAGGTGTTTTTTGGGTTGGCATAGATCGAGATTAGGATTTGTCACTCCGAGTATCGGAGAGGTATCTCTGGGCCCTCATGGGAATGCACATCATATGAAGCCTTGCAAGCAATGTGTCTAATGAGTTAGTTGTGGGATGATGCATTACAGAACTAGTAAAGAGACTTGCCGGTAACAAGATTGAACTAGGTATGAAGATACCGACAATCGAATCTCGGGCAAGTAACATACCGATGACAAAGGGAATAACGTATGTTGACATAGCGTTTCGACTGATAAATATCTTCGTAGAATATGTGGGAACTAATATGAGCATCCAGGTTCCACTATTGGTTATTGAACAGAGAGGTGTCCCGGTCATGCCTACATAGTTCTCAAACCCGTTGGGTCCGCACGCTTAACGTTCAATGACGATATGTATTATATGAGTTATGTGTTTTGGTGACCGAAGGTTGTTCAGAGTCCTGGATGAGATCACAGACATGACGAGGAGTCTCGAAATGGCCGAGAGGTAAAGATTGATATATTCGAAGCTAGTATTCAGACACTGGTAGGGTTCCAAAATGTATCGGGTACATATCGGAGTACCGAAGGGGTTACCGGACCCCCCCCCCCACCCCCGAGGCAAGATATGGGCCATATGGGCCGTAGGAGGGAGGCAAACCAGACCACATAGGTGTGACGCGCCCCCGAAGTAAGGAGACCGAATTGGACTAGGGGATGGGGCAGCGCCCCCTTTTCCTTCTCCTTCTCCCACTCCTTCCCCCTTTCCCCCTCCAATAAAAGGAAGGGGTGGCCGAATCCTACTAGGAGCCCAAGTGGGACTCCTCCCACTTGGGGTGCGCCTAGGGCCGGTCTCCTCCCCCTCCCTCCTTTATATACGGGGGGTAGGGGGCGCCCCTAGAGTACACGCCAATTGCTTCAAGCCATGTGCGGCGCCCCCTCCACAGTTTACGCCTCCGGTCATATTCTCGCGGTGCTTAGGCGAAGCCCTGCGCGGATCACATCACCATCCCTGTCACCACGCCATCATGCTGACGGAACTCATCTACTTCCTCGACCCTCTGCTGGATCAAGAGCTCGAGGGACGTCATCGCGCTAAATGTGTGCAGAACTCGGAGGTGTCATATGTTTGGTACTCGAGCGGTCGGAAGGAGAATACGTTCCTACATCGACCGAGTCAAGCAAACGCTTCCGCTTTCGGTCTATGAGGGTACGTGGCTCCCCCTCTTATTTCTATGCATATCCTAGATAGATCTTGCATGAGCGTAGGATTTTTTGAAATTGCATGCTACATTTCCCAACATATTGATCGTTCAGTTTTATTGCTATTGCTTTCTTTATGTGAAAATATATATTACTTCGACTATGAGATTATGAAACTCCCGGATACTGGAGGAATGACTTGTGTGATATCAAACATCACAACGTAGCTGGGTGCTTATATAGGTGCTCTACACGTATCTCCGAAGGTGTTTGTTGGGTCGGTATAGATCGAGATTAGGATTTGTCACTCCGAGTATTGGAGAGGTATCTCTGGGCCCTCTCTGCAATACACATCATAAGAAGCCTTGCAAGCAAAGTGACTACTGAGTTAGTTGTAGGTGATGTATTATGAAACGAGTAAAGAGACTATACGTCTCCGTCGTATCTATAATTTTTTATTGTTCCATGCCAATATTATTCAACTTTCATATACTTTTGGCAACTTTTTATACTATTTTTTAGGACTAACATATTGATCCAAAGGCTCAGTGCGGTTCACATGCATTGCATGTTTTAGTTTCACAGAAAACCCATATCAAACGGAGTCCAAACGGGATAAAAACAGATGGAGAACTATTTTGCAATATTTGTGATTTTTGGGAGGAAGAATCAACGCGAGACGATGCCCGAGGTGGCCACAAGATAGGGGCCCATGCCCACTTAAAGTTGGCATGCCCCCCAACCTCGTGGGCCACCCGTAAGGCGGTCGATGCCCTTCTTTGGATGCAACAAAGAAATTTTTTTGAAAATGATATGGGCAAAGCTTTCAATCCAATCGGAGTTACGGATCTCCAGATATAAAGGAAACGGTTCCAGGGCAGAATTCTAGAACGCAGAAACAGAGAGATAGATCCAATCTCGGAGGGGTTCTCGCCCCTCCCAGGCCAAGGGACCCATGGACTAGAGGGGAAACCCTTCTCCCATCTAGGGAGAAGGTCAAGGAAGAAGAATAAGAAGGGGGGCTCTCTCCCCCTTGCTTCCGGTGGCGCCAGAACGCCGCCGGGGGTATCACCGTCACTGCGATCTTCACCAACACCTCCATAATCTTCACCAACATCTCCATCACCTTCCCCCATCTATATTCAGCGGTCCACTCTCCCGCAACCCGCTGTACCCTCTGCTTGAACATGGTGCTTTATGCTTCATATTATTATCCAATGATGTGTTGCCATCCTATGATGTCTGAGTAGATTTTCATTGTCTTATTGGTGGTCGATGAATTGCTATGATTGGTTTAATTTGCTTGTGGTTATGTTGCTGTCCTATTGTGCCCTCCGTGTCGCGCAAGCGTGAGGGATTCCCACTGTAGGGTGTTGCAATACGTTCATGATTCGCTTGTAGTGGGTTGCTTGAGTGACAGAAGCATAAACCCGAGTAAGGGAATTGTTACGTACGGGATAAAGGGGACTTGATGCTTTAATGCTATGGTTGGGTTTTACCTTAATGAATCTTTAGTAGTTGCGGATGCTTGCTAGAGTTCCAATCATAAGTGCATATGATCCAAGAAGAGAAAGTATGTTAGCTTATGCCTCTCCCACATAAAACTTGCTATCGATCTAGTAACGTAGTCAATTGCTTAGGGACACTTTCACAACTCCTACCAGCACTTTTCCACACTCGCTTTATTTACTTTATTGCATCTTTATCTAAACAGCCCCTAGTTTTTATTTACGCGTTCTTTATTATCTTTCAAACCAATCCAACAACACCTAGAAAGTACTTCTAGTTTCATACTTGTTCTAGGTAAAGCGAACGTCAAGCGTGCGTAGAGTCGTATCAGTGGCCGATAGGACTTGAGAGAGTATCTGTTCTACCTTTAGCTCCTCGTTGGGTTCGACACTCTTACTTATCGAAAGAGGCTACAACTATCCCGTATACTTGCGGGTTATCAAGACCTTTTTCTGGCGCCGTTGCCGGGGAGTCATAGTGTGGGGTGAATATTCTCGTGTGTGCTTGTTTGCTTTATCACTAAGTAATTTTTATTTGTTGTTCTTAGTTGTTTTATATCTCTAGTTATGGGTAGGAAACATAAAATACCAAAAAAGTTAGTTGTACCTACTACACCACTCAAAATCTATCACACTCCTGAAGCTTTTTTACTTGGATCATCTTCGATCCCTTTGTGCTCGTGCTGAAACCCCAACTAGCTTAGTTGAGGGCAAATCTTTAGATGAGCATGCTTGTTATCTGTGACACCGTATATCTGAAAAAGGGAAACTTTTACTGGATCAAATTCATCGTTTGCAATGCTATGCTTGGAATTAATGTGAAATATATGATATTACTTGTTGTTCTGAAAACTCTAAGAATCACCTGCCCTACCAATGTGAGTTTATTGATAATGGGATCGTATCTTCGTATACTAAGGGTGTTTATAATTACTATGATGTTCAAAAAATTGAAGAATTTGTTGCTTTTATGGGTGCTTATGAAATTGCTTCTTTGATTGAAAAGTATGATGCTACTCTTTACAAATCTGAAAATTTTGCCATACTTGAATATTGCTATGATAATTATGCTTCTAATGCCTATGTTAAACTATATATTGAGAAATTCTCCGCTGTCCAAGAAGAGACTAATATTTTGCGGGAAGCTATGGAAGAAGAAATTGATGAAACTGTGAGCTCATTGGATGAAAAATATGATGAGGAGAGTGAAGAACAAAAGGAGGAAGAGCGGATTAATCACCTGTGCCCACCTTCTAATGAGAGTAACTCTTCAACTGATACATTGTTTAATTCCCCTTCGTGCTTACCTAAGGATGATTGCTATGATGATTGTTATGATCCCGTTGATTCTCTTGAAATATCCCTTTTTGATGATGCTTGCTATGCTTGTGGCCAAGATGCCAATATGAATTATGCTTATGGAGATGAACTTGCTATAGTTCCTTATGTTAAACATGAAATTGTTGCTATTGCACCCACGCATGATAGTCCTATTATCTTTTTGAATTCTCCCGACTACACTATATCGGAGAAGTTTATGCTTATTAAGGATTATATTGATGGGTTGCCTTTTACTACTACACATGATGATTTTGATGGATATAATATGCATGTGCTTTCTGCTCCTACTTGCAATTATTATGAGAGAGGAACTATATCTCCACCTCTCTATGTTTCCAATATGATAGAATTGCAAGAAACTGCTTATACTATGCATTGGCCTTTACTTGGTGTGCATGAATTGTTCTTTTATGACATGCCAATGCATAGGAAGAGAGTTAGACTTCGTCATTACTTGATATATGTTACTTTGTGCTCACTACTAAATTACAAAATCATTGTTAATTAAAATTGACTTTGATATACCTTGGGATCCGGGTGGATCCATTACTTGAGCACTAAATGCCTAGCTTAATGGCTTTAAAGAAAGCGCTGCTAGGGAGACAACCCGGAAGTTTTAGAGAGTCATTTATTCCTGTTGATTGCTTTTATATAGTTTAAAAACAAAAAAAATAAAGAGGGGAACCTCAAAACTTTTCAAAAAGGAAAGTGAAAGTGAGAGAGACAAGCATTGTTGAAGTGAGAGAGCTCCTTGAACTTTGTTCATGCTCACGGAAACTTTGTGAATCTTGATTACAGAAACTTTTCATAAAAAATAATTATCCCTTATATAATTTCATTGTATTATAAAAATAATGTGCCAAGGTTTGCCTTTAGGATGTTTACAATGCTTGTTGTCTTGTACGGTGCAGGACAAAAACTTTGGCTGGAGTGCACGATTTTACATTTTTAACTGGAATGTCAATTGGTTCTGATCATTTTGCACTGTCTTGCTATAAAACTTATTTATTTTTCCTAATTTTGGTAGAATTGTTGGGGTACCATAAGTATGGTGGATGTTCAGATTGCTACAGACTGTTCTATTTTTGACAGACTCTATTTTTGATGCATAGTTTACATGTTTTGATGAACCTATCAATTTATATTAGTGATTTAAGCCATGAAAAAGTTATATTACAGTAGACACAATGCAAAAACAAAATAAGAATTGGTTTTCAACAATACTTAGAGTGGTGATTTGCTTTATTATACTAACGGATCTTACCGAGTTTTCTGTTGAAGTTTTGTGTGGATGAAGTGTCTAAGCGAGGAGGCCTCGATATGAGGAAAAGGAAGAGAGGCAAGAGCTCAAGCTTGGGGATGCCCGACACACCCCAAGTAAACATTCAAGGAGACTCAAGCGTCTAAGCTTGGGGATTCCCCGGAAGGCATCCCCTCTTTCTTCAACAAGTATTAGTATGTTTTCGTATTCGTTTCGTTCGTGCATTATGTGCAAGTCTTGGAGCGTCTTTTGCATTTAGTTTTCACTTTTCTTTTATGCACCATGCTGGTATGAAATATTTCTTGGTTGATTTATAGAATGCTCATTGCACTTTACTTAAATCTTTTGAGTATGGCTTTATAGAATGCTTCATGTGCTTCACTTATATCATTTGAAGTCTGGATTGCCTGTTTCTCTTCACATAGAAAACCGCCATTTGTAGAATGCTCTTTTGCTTCACTTATAATTGTTAGAGCGTGGGCATATCTTTTGTAGAAAGAATTAAACTCTCTTGCTTCACTTATATCTTTTTAGAGAGATGACAAGAATTGGTCATTCACATGGTCAGTCATAAAATCCTACATAAACTTGTAAGATCGCTGAATATGATATGTTTGATTCCTTGCAATAGTTTTGCGATATAAAGGTGGTGATATTAGAGTCGTGCTAGTTGAGTAATTGTGAAACTGAGAAATACTTATGTTGAGGTTTGCAAGTCTCGTAGCATGCACGTATGGTGAACCGTTATGTAACGAAGTTAGAGCATGAAGTGTTTTTTGATTGTCTTCCTTATGAGTGGCAGTCAGGGACGGGCGATGGTCTTTTCCTACCAATCTATCCCCCTAGGGACATGCGTAGTAGTACTTTGCTTTGAGGGCTAATAGACTTTTGCAATAAGTATATGAGTTCTTTATGACTAATGTGAGTCCATGATATACGCACACTCACCCTTCCACTTTGCTAGCCTCTATTGTGCCGCGCAACTTTCGCCGGTATCATGAACCCATTATTTACCCACCTCAAAACAGCCACCATACCTACCTATCATGGCATTTCCATAGCCATTCCGAGATATATTGCCATGCAACTTCCATCATCATCATATACATGACTTGAGCATTCATTGCCATATTGCTTTGCATGATCGTAAGATAGCTAGCATGATGTTTTCATGGCTTGTCCGTTTTTTGATGTCATTGCTATGCTAGATCATTGCACGTCCCGGTACACCGCCAGAAGCATTCATATAGAGTCATATCTTTGTTCGAGATATCGAGTTGTAATATTGAGTTGTAAGTAAATAAAAGTGTGATGATCATCATTATTAGAGCATTGCTCCAGTGAGGAAAGGATGATGGAGACTATACTTCCCCCACAACTCGGGATGAGACTCCGGACTTTATGAAAAATAAAAGAGGCCAAAGAAGCCCAAATAAAAAAAGAGGCCAAAGAAGCCCACCAAAAAGAAAGAACAAAAGAAAAAATGAAAAATAAAAAAAAATGAGAGAAAAAGAGAGAAGGGGCAGTGTTACTATCCTTTTACCACACTTGTGCTTCAGAGTAGCACCATGTTCTTCATAGAGAGAGTCTCCTATGCTTTCACTTTCATTACTAGTGGGAACTTTTATTATAGAACTTGGCTTGTATATTCCGATGATGGGCTTCCTCAAACGCCCAAGGTCTTCATGAGCAAGCAAGTTGGATGCACACCCACTTAGTTTCCAGTTTGAGCTTTCATACACTTATAGTTCTTAGTGCATCCGTTGCATGGCAATACCTACTCACTCACATTTATATCTATTAATGGGCATCTCCATAGCCCGTTAATATGCCTAGTTGATGTGAGACTATCTTCTCCCTTTTTGTCCTCACAACCACCACCATATACCACCATAGTGCTATCTCCATGGCTTTCGCTCAGGTATTGCGTAAGAGTTGAAAAAGCTGAAGCGCGTTAAAAAGTATGAACCAATTGCTCGACTCATCATCGGGGTTGTGCATGATTTGAATGCTTTGTGTGATGAAGATGGAGCATAGCCAGACTATATGATTTTGTAGGGATGAGCTTTCTTTGGCTATGTTATTTCGATAAGACAGAATTGCTTGGTTGGTATGCTTGAAGTATTATTGTTTTTATGTCAAATGATAGACTATTGCTTTGAATCACTCGTATCTTAATATTCATGCCATGATTAGACACATGATCGAGATTATGCTAGGTAGCATTCCACATCAAAAATTATCTTTTTTATTATTTACCTACTCGAGGACGAGAAGGAATTAAGCATGGGGATGCTGATACGTCTTCTCGTATATATAATTTTTGATTGTTCCATGCCAATATTATTCAACTTTCATATACTTTTGGCAACTTTTTATACTATTTTTTGGGACTAACATATTGATCCGATTGCCCAGTGCGATTCTTTATCATTGCATGTTTTATGTTTCGCAGAAAACCCATATCAAACGGAGTCCAAACGGGATAAAAACGGATGGAGAATTATTTTGGAATATTTGTGATTTTTGGGAGGAAGAATCAACGCGAGACGATGCCCGAGGTGGCCACGAGATAGGGGCCCACGCCCACTTAAAGTGGGCGTGCCCCCCACCCTCGTGGGCCACCCGTAAGGCGGTTGATGCCCTTCTTTGGCCGCAAGAAAGATAATTTTTGGAAAATGATCTGGCCGAAGGTTTAAATCCAATCGGAGTTACGAATCTCTAGATATAAAGGAAACGGTGCCAGGGCAGAATTCTAGAACGCAGAAACAGAGAGATAGATCCAATCTCGGAGGGGCTCTCGCCCCTCCCACGCCATGGGAGCCAAGGACCAGAGGGGAAACCCTTCTCCCATCTAGGGAGAACGTCAAGGAAGAAGAAGAAGAAGGGGGGCTCTCTCCCCCTTGCTTCCGGTGGCGCCCGAACGCCGCCGGGGGCCATCATCATCACCGCGATCTTCACCAACACCTCCATCATCTTCACCAACATCTCCATCACCTTCCCCCATCTATATTCAGCGGTCCACTCTCCCGCAACCCGCTGTACCCTCTACTTGAACATGGTGCTTTATGCTTCATATTATTATCCAATGATGTGTTGCCATCCTATGATGTCTGAGTAGATTTTCATTGTCCTATTGGTGGTCGATGAATTGCTATGATTGGTTTAATTTGCTTGTGGTTATGTTGCTGTCCTATTGTGCCCTCAGTGTCGCGCAAGCATGAGGAATTCCCGCTGTAGGGTGGTGCAATACGTTCATGATTCGCTTATAGTGGGTTGCTTGAGTGACAGAAGCATAAAATCGAGTAAGGGGATTGTTGCGTACGGGATAAAGGGGACTTGATGCTTTAATGCTATGGTTGGGTTTTACCTTAATGAATCTTTAGCAGTTGCGGACGCTTGCTAGAGTTCCAATCATAAGTGCATATGATCCCAGAAGGGAAAGTTTGTTAGCTTATGCCTCTCCCACATAAAACTTGCTATCGATCTAGTAACGTAGTCAATTGCTTAGGGACACTTTCACAACTCCGACCAGCACTTTTCCACACTCGCTTTATTTACTTTATTTCATATTTATCTAAACAGCCCCTAGTTTTTATTTACGCATTCTTTATTATCTTTCAAACCAATCCAACAACACCTACAAAGTACTTCTAGTTTCATACTTGTTCTAGGTAAAGCGAACGTCAAGCGTGCGTAGAGTCATATCAGTGGCCGATAGGACTTGAGAGAGTATTTGTTCTACCTTTAGCTCCTCGTTGGGTTCGACACTCTTACTTATCGAAAGAGGCTACAACTATCCCGTATACTTGCGGGTTATCAAGAGACTTGTCGGTAACGAGATTGAACTAGGTATGAAGATACCGACGATTGAATCCCGGGCAAGTAACATACCGATGACAAAGGGAATAATGTATGTTGTCATAACAGTTCGACCGACAAAGATCCTTGTAAAATATGTGGGAGCCAATATGAGCATCCAGGTTCCGCAATTGGTTATTGACTGGAGAGGTGTCTCGGTGATGTCTACATAGTTCTCAAACCCGTAGGGTCCGCATGCTTGACGTTCGATGATGATATTGTATTATATGAGTTATGTGATTTGGTGACTGTATGTTGTTTGGAGTCCCGGATGAGATCGCGGACATGATGTGGTGTCTCGAAATGGTTGAGAGGTAAAGATTGATATATAGGACAATAGTATTCGAACACCTGAAGTGTTTCAGAAGGTACCGGGTACATATCAGAGTACCGGAGGGGTTACCAGAACCCCCGGGGGAAAGATATGGACCATATGGGCCATACGAGGGAAGCACACCAGCCAACAAGGGGTGGCGCTCCCCATGGAAGGAGGCCGAGTGGGGAAGGAAAAGAGGGTTTCAACCCCCTTTCCTTCTCTCATTCCTCTTCCCTTTTCCCTCTCCGGCAAATATGTAAAGAGGGGAGGCCGAATTTGGGAGGCCCCCAAGTAGGATTCCTCCTACTTGGGGTGCACCCTTGCTGCTCCCCTCCCCCTCCCACCTATATTTACGTGGGGAGGGGGCACCTAGAACACACAACATCAACTGTTAGCCGTGTGCGGTGCCCCCCTCCACAGTTTACACCCCCGATCATATTGTCGCGGTGCTTAGGCGAAGCCCTGCGCGGATCACTTCACCATCACCGTCACCATGTTGTCATGCTGACGGAACTCATCTACTTCCTCGACATGTTGCTAGATCAAGAGGGCGAGGAACGTCATCGAGCTGAATGTGTGTAGAACTCGGAGGTGCCGTACTTTCGGTAATTGATCGGTCGGAGCTACAAGAAGTTTGACTACATCAACCGCGTTGTCAAATGCTTGCGCTTTCGGCCTACGAGGGTACATAGACACATTCTCTCCCTCTTGTTGCTATGCATCTCCTAGATAGATCTTGCGTGAGCGTAGGATTTTTTTTAAATTGCATGCTACGTTCCCCAACCGTGGCATCCGAGCCAGGTCTATGCGTAGATGATATGCACGAGTAGAACACAAAGAGTTCTGGTCGGTGATCGTCATACTGCTTACCACCAATGTCTTATTTTGATTCAGCGGTATTGTTGGATGAAGCGGCCCGGACCAACCTTACATGACCACGTTCATGAGACTAGTTCCACCGACAGACATGCAACTAGTTTTGCATAAATGTGATTGGCGGGTGTCTGTTTCTCCTACTTTAGTTGCATCGAATTTGACTGTGTCCGGTCCTTGTTGAAGGTTTAAACAACAAACTTCATAAATCACCGTTGTGGTTTTCTGCTATAGCTATGAACGGTTCTTCCTAGAAGCCCGTAGTAGCCACGTAAAACTTGCAACAACAAAGTAGAGGATGTCTAACTTGATTTTGCAGGGCATGTTGTGATGTGATATGGTTAAGACGTGATGTTATATACGTTATTGTATGAGATGATCATGTTTTGTAAAAGTAATCGGCAACCGGCAGGAGCCTTATGGTTGTCTCTTTATTGTATGAAATGCAAACGCCATGTAATTGCTTTAATTTATCACTACGCGTTCGCGATAGTTGTAGAAGTAATAGTTGGCGAGACGACTGTGGGATTCCTGGACTAGGGGGTCCTCGGGTGTCCGGTCTATTGGATATGGGCCGGACTGATGGGCCGTCTGTTGGGGAACGTAGTAATTTCAAAAAATTTCCTACGCACACGCAAGATCATGGTGATGGCATAGCAACGAGAGGGGAGAGTATTGTCCACGTACCCTCGTAGACCGTAAGCGAAAGCGTTATGACAACACGGTTGATGTAGTCGTATGTCTTCAAGATCCGACCGATCCAAGTACCGAACGTACGGCACCTCCGAGTTCAGCACACGTTCAGCTCGATGACGATCCCCGGGCTCCGATCCAGCAAATCGTCGGGGATGAGTTCCGTCAGCACGACGGCGTGGTGATGATGATGATGTTCTACCGGCGCAGGGCTTCGCCTAAACTCCGCGACAATATGACCGAGGTGGAATATGGTGGAGGGGGGCACCGCACACGGCTAAGGAATGATCCTTAGATCAACTTGTTTGTTTCTAGGGTGCTCCCCTGCCCCGGTATATAAAGGAGCAAGGGGGGAGGCCGGCCGGCCCTAGGGGGCGCGCCAAGGAGGGGGAGTCCTCCTCCTAGTGGGAGTAGGACTCCCCTTTCCTAGTCCCACTAGGAAGGAGGAAGGGGGAAGGAAAGAGAGGGAGAGGGAGAGGGAAAGGGGGGGCCGTGCCCCCTCCCCTAGTCCAATTCGGACTCCTCATGGGGCGCCACCTCCTGGGCTGCTGCCCTCTCTCTCCCCTCAGGCCCACTAAGGCCCAATACTTCCCCGGGGGGTTCCGGTAACCCCTCCGGCACTCCGGTTTTCTCCGAAATCACCCGGAACACTTCCGGTGTCCGAATATAGTCATCCAATACATCAATCTTTATGTCTCGACCATTTCGAGAGTCCTCGTCATGTCTGGGTTCACATCCGGGACTCCAAACAAACTTCGGTACATCAAAACTTATAAACTCATAATAAAACTGTCATCGTAACGTTAAGCGTGCGGACCCTACGGGTTCGAGAACTATGTAGACATGACCTAGAACTATTCTCGGTCAATAACCAATAGCGGGACCTGGATGCCCATATTGGCTCCTACATATTCTACGAAGTCTTTATCGGTCAAACTGCATAACAACATATGTTGTTCCCTTTGTCATCGGTATGTTACTTGCCCGAGATTCGATCGTCGGTATCCAATACCTAGTTCAATCTCGTTACCGGCAAGTCTCTTTACTCGTTACGTAATGCATCATTCCATAACTAACTCATTAGCTACATTGCTTGCAAGGCTTATAGTGATGTGCATTACCGAGAGGGCCCAGAGATACCTCTCCGACAATCGGAGTGACAAAACTGAATCTCAAATACGCCAACCCAACATGTACCTTTGGAGACACCTGTAGTACTCCTTTATAATCACCCAGTTACGTTGTGACGTTTGGTAGCACCCAAAGTGTTCCTCCGGCAAACGGGAGTTGCATAATCTCATAGTTACAGGAACATGTATAAGTCATGAAGAAAGCAATAGCAACATACTAAATGATCAAGTGCTAAGCTAACGGAATGGGTCATGTCAATCACATCATTCTCCTAATGATGTGATCCCATTAATCAACTGACAACACATGTCTATTGTTAGGAACATAACCATCTTTGATTAATGAGCTAGTCAAGTAGAGGCATACTAGTGACACTATGTTTGTCTATGTATTCACACATGTATCATGTTTTTGGTTAATACAATTCTAGCATGAATAATAAACATTTATCATGATATGAGGAAATAAATAATAACTTTATTATTGCCTCTAGGGCATATTTCCTTCAGCCCCCCACTTGCACTAGAGTCAATAATCTAGTTCACCTCACCATGTGATTTAACACCAATATTCATATCTGTATATGATTAACACCCATAGTTCACATCGTCATGTGACCAACACCCAAAGGGTTTACTAGAGTCAATAATCTAGTTCACATTGCTTATGTGATTAACACCCAAAGAGTACTAAGGTGTGATCATGTTTTGCTCGTGGGAGAAGCTTAGTCAACGGGTCTGTCACACTCAGAGCCGTATGTATTTTGCAAATATTCTATGTCTACAATGCTCTGTACGGAGCTACTCTAGCTAATTGCTCCCACTTTAAATATGTATCCAGATTGAGACTTAGAGTCATCTGGATCGTTGTAAAAGCTTGCATTGATGTAACTCTTTACGACGCGCTCTTTTATCACCTCCATAACCGAGAAATATTTCCTTAGTCCTCACTAAGGATACTCTTGACCAATGTCCAGTGATCTACTCCTAGATCACTATTGTACTCCCTTGCCAAATTCAGAGCAAGGTATACAATAGGTCCGGTACATATGATAGCATACTTTATAGAACCTATGACTGAGGCATAGGGACTTTCATTCTCTTTTCTATTTTCTGTCGTGGTCGGGATTTGACTCTTACTCAATTTCACACCTTTGCAACACAGGCAAGAACTCCTTCTTTGACTGTTCCATTTTGAACTACTTCAAAATCTTATCAAGGTATGTACTCATTGAAAAAACTTATCAAGTGTCTTGATCTATCTATATAGATCTTGATGCTCAATGTGTAAGCAGTTTCACCGAGGTCTTTCTTTGAAAAACTCCTTTCAAACATTCCTTTGTGCTTTCCAGAAAATTCTACATCATTTCCAATTAATAATATGCCATTTACATATAATTATCAGAAAGGCTGTAGTGCTCCCACTCACTTTCTTGTAAATACAGGCCTTTCCAAAAGTCTGTATAAAACCATATGCTTTGATCCACTCATCAAAGCATATATTCCAACTCCGAGATGCTTGCACCAGTCCATTGATGGATTGCTGGAGCTTGCACACTTTGTTAGCATCTTTAGGATTGACAAAACATTCTGATTGCATCATATATAACTCTTCTTTAATAAATCCATTAAGGAATGTAGTTTTGACATCCATTTGCCAAATTTCATAAAATGTGGCAATTGCTAACATGATTCGGACAGACTTAAGCATCGCTACAGTTGAGAAAATCTCATTGTAGTCAACACCTTGAACTTGTCAAAAACCTTTTTGCGACAAGTCGAGCTTTGTAGATAGTAACACTACTATCAACGTCCGTCTTTCTTTTGAAGATCCATTTATTTTCTATGGATTGCCAATCATCGGGCAAGTCCACCAAAGTCCACACTTTGTTCTCATACATGGATCCTATCTCAGATTTCATGGCCTCCAGCCATTTTGCAGAATCTGGGCTCATCATCGCTTCCTCATAGTTTGTAGGTTTATCATGGTCTAGTAACATGACTTTCAGAACAGGATTACCGTACCACTCTGGTGCGGACCGTACTCTGGAGGACCTACGAGGTTCTGTAGTAACTTGATCTGAAGTTTCATGATCATCATCATTAGCTTCCTCACTAATTGGTGTAGGAATCACTGGAACTGATTTCAGTGATGAACTATTTCCAATTCAGGAGAAGGTATAGTTACCTCATCAAGTTCTACTTTCCTCCCACTCACTTCTTTCGAGAGAAACTCCTTCTCTAGAAAGGATCCACATTAACCAACAGAGATATTGCCTTCGGATCTGTGATAGAAGGTGTACCCAACATTTTCCTTTGGGTATTCTATGAAGACGCACTTATCCGATTTGGGTTTGAGCTTATCATGCTGAAACTTTTTCACATAAGCATTGCAACCCCAAACTTTAAGAAACGACAGCTTAGGTTCATTGCTAAACCATAGTTCATACGGTGTTGTCTCCGCGGATTTAGATGGTGCCCTGTTTAATGTGAATGTAGCTGTCTCTAATGCATAACCCCAAAATGATAGTGGTAAACCAATAAGAGACATCATAGATCGCACCATATCCAATAAAGTGCGGTTACGACGTTCGGATACACCATTACATTGTGGTGTTCCAGGTGGCGTGAGCTATGAAACTATTCCACATTATTTTAATTGAAGACCAAACTCGTAACTCAAATATTCGTCTCCGCGATCAGATCGCAGAAACTTTATTTTCTTGTTACGATGATTTTTCCACTTCACTCTAAAATTCTTTGAATCTTTCAACTATTTCAGACTTATGTTTCATCAAGTAGATGTACCCATATCTGCTCAAATCATCTTGTGAAGGTCAGAAAATAACGATACTTGCCACGAGCATCAACACTCATTGGATCGCATACATCGGTATGTATTATTTCCAATAAGTCAGTAGCTTGTTCCATTGTTCCGGAGAACGGAGTTTTAGTCATCTCGCCCAAAAGGCATGGTTCGCAAGCATCAAATGATTCATAACCAAGTGATTCCAAAAATCCATCTTTATAGAGTTTCTTCATGCGCTTTACACCGATATGACCCAAACGGTAGTGCCACAAATAAGTTGCACTATCATTATTAACTTTGCATCTTTTGGCATCAATATTATGAATATGTGTATCACTACGATCGAGATCCAACAAACTATTTTCATTTGGTGTATGACCATTAAAGGTTTTATTCATGTAAACAGAACAACAATTATTCTCTGACTTTAAATGAATAACCATATTGCAATAAACATGATCAAATCATATTCATGCTCAACGCAAACTCCAAATAACATTTATTTAGGTTTAACACTAATCCCGAAAGTATAGGGAGTGTGCGATGATGATCATATCAATCTTGGAACTACCTCCAACACTCATCGTCACTTCCCCTTCAACTAGTCTCTGCTTATTCTGTAACTCCTGTTTCGAGTTACTATTCTTAGCAACCGAACAAGTATCAAATACTCAGGGGCTACTATAAACACTAGTAAGGCACACATCAATAACCTGTATATCAAATATACCCTTGTTCACTTTGCCATCCTTCTTATCCACCAAATATTCAGGGCATTTCCGCTTCGAGTGACCATTTCCTCTGCAGTAGAAGCACTCAGTTTTAGGCTTTGGTTCAGCTTTGGGATCTTTCAAGGGAGTGACAACTTGCTTGCCATTCTGCTTGAAGTTCCCTTTTTTTCCTTTGCCCATTTCCGGAAACTAGTGGTCTTGTCAATCATCAACACTTGATTCTCTTTCTTGATTTCTACCTTCATCGATTTCAACATCACGAAGAGCTCGGGAATCGTTTCGTCATCCCTTGCATACTATAGTTCATCACGAAGTTCTAGTAACTTAGTGATGGTGACTAGAGAATTCTGTCAATCACTATCTTATCTAGAAGATTAACTCCCACTTGATTCAAGCGATTGAAGTACCCAGACAATCTGAGCACCTGCTCACTAGTTGAGCGATTCTCCTCCATCTTTTAGCTATAGAACTTGTTGGAGACTTCATATCTCTCAACTCGGGTATTTGCTTGAAATATCAACTTCAATTCTGGAACATCTCATATGGTCCATGACGCTCAAAACGCCTTTGAAGTCCCGATTCTAAGCCGTTAAGTATGGTGCACTAAACTATCAAGTAGTCATCATATTGAGCTAGCCAAACGCTCATAACGTCGCATCCGCTCCTGCAATAGGTTTGTCACCTAGCGGTGCATCAAGGACATAATTCTTCTGTGCAGCAATGAGGATAAACCTCAGATCACGGATCCAATCCGCATCATTGCTACTAACATCTTTCAACACAGTTTTCTCTAGGAACATATCAAAATAAACATATGAAAGCAACAACGCGAGCTATTGATCTATAACATAATTTGCAAAGTACTACCAGGACTAAGTTCATGATAAATTTAAGTTCAATTAATCATATTACTAAATAAATCCCACTTAGATAGACATCCCTCTAGTCCTCTAAGTGATTACGTGATCCATATCAACTACACCATGTCCGATCGTCACGTGAGATGGAGTAGTTTCAATGGTGAACATCAATATGTTGATCATATCTACTATATGATTCACGCTCGACCTTTCGGTCTCCGTGTTCCGAGGCCATATCTGTTATATGCTAGGCTCGTCAAGTTTAACCTGAGTATTCCGTGTGTGCAACTGTTTTGCACCCATTGTATTTGAACGTAGAGCCTATCACACCCGATCATCACGTGTTGTCTTAGCACGAAGAACTTTCGCGATGGTGCATACTCAGGGAGAGCACTTCTTGATAATTTTAGTGAGAGATCATCTTAAAATGCTACCGTCAATCAAAGCAAGATAAGATGCATAAAGGATAAACATCACATGCAATCAATATAAGTGATATGATATGGCCATCATCATCTTATGCTTGTGATCTTCATCTCCGAAGCACCATCGTGATCACCATCGTCACCGGCGCGACACCTTGATCTCCATCATAGCATCATTGTCGTTACGCCACCTATTGCTTCTACGACTATCGCTACCACTTAGTGATAAAGTAAAGCAATTACAGGGCGTTTGAATTTCATACAATAAAGCGACAACCATATGGCTCTCGCCGATTGCCGATAACTTCGGTTACAAAACATGATCATCTCATATAATAAAATATAGCATCACGTCTTGACCATATCACATCACAACACGCCCTGCAAAAACAAGTTAGACGTCCTCTACTTTGTTGTTGCAAATTTTACGTGGCTGCTACGGGCTTAGCAAGAACCGTTCTTACCTACGCATCAAAACCACAACGATAGTTCGTCAAGTTAGTGCTGTTTTGACCTTCGCAAGGACCGGGCGTAGCCACACTCGATTCAGCTAAAGTGAGAGAGATAGACACCGCCAGTCACCTTTAAGCACGAGTGCTCGTAACGGTGAAACTAGTCTCGCGTAATCGTACGCGTAATGTCGGTCCAGGCCGCTTCATCTGACTTGTATCGCCCACAACTCACTTGTGTTCTACTCGTGCATATGACATCTACGCATAAAACTTGGCTCGGATGCCACTGTTGGGGAACGTAGTTAATTTCAAAAAATTTCCTACGCACACGCAAGATCATGGTGATGGCATAGCAACGAGAGGGGAGAGTATTGTCCACGTACCCTCGTAGATCGTAAGCAGAAGCGTTATGACAACGCGGTTGATGTAGTCGTACGTCTTCACGATCCGACCGATCCAAGTACCGAATGTACGGCACCTCCGAGTTCAGCACACGTTCAGCTCGATGATGATCCCCGGGCTCCGATCCAGCAAAGCGTCGGGGATGAGTTCCGTCAGCACGAAGGCGTGGTGACGATGATGATGTTCTACCGGTGTAGGGCTTCGCCTAAACTCCGCGACGATATGACTGAGATGGAATATGGTGGAGGGGGGCACCGCACACGGCTAAGGAACGATCCGTAGATCAACTTGTGTGTTTCTAGGGTGCCCCCCTGCCCCCGTATATAAAGGAGCAAGGGGGGAGGCCGGCCAGCCCTAGGGGGCGCGCCAAGGAGGGGGGAGTCCTCCTCCTAGTGGGAGTAGGACTCCCCTTTCCTAGTCCCACTAGGAAGGAGGAAGGAAGGAAAGAGAGAGGAGAGGAGAGGGAAGGTGGGGCGCGCCCCTCCCTAGTCCAATTCGGACTCCTCATGGGGGGGGCACGCCACCTCCTTGGCTGCTGCCCTCTCTCTCCCCTCGGGCCCACTAAGGCCCAATACATCCCCGGGGGGTTCCGGTAACCCCTCCGGCACTCCAGTTTTCTCCGAAATCACCCGGAACACTTCCGGTGTCCGAATATAGTCGTCCAATATATCAATCTTTATGTCTCGACCATTTCGAGACTCCTCGTCATGTCCGTGATCACATCCGGGACTCCGAACAAAATTTGGTACATCAAAACTTATAAACTCATAATAAAACTGTCATCGTAACGTTAAGCGTGCGGACACTACGGGTTCGAGAACTATGTAGACATGACCTAGAACTATTCTCGGTCAATAACCAATAGCGGTACCTGGATGCCCATATTGGCTCCTACATATTCTACGAAGATCTTTATCGGGCAAACCGCATAACAACATACATTGTTCCCTTTGTCATCGGTATGTTACTTGCCCGAGATTCGATCATCGGTATCCAATACCTAGTTCAATCTTGTTACCGGCAAGTCTCTTTACTCGTTAAGTAATGCATCATTCCGTAACTAACTCATTAGCTACATTGCTTGCATGGCTGATAGTGATGTGCATTACCGAGAGGGCCCAGAGATACCTCTCCGACAATCGGAGTGACAAAACCTAATCTCGAAATACGCCAACCCAACATGTACCTTTGGAGACACCTGTAGTACTCCTTTATAATCACCTAGTTACGTTGTGACGTTTGGTAGCACCCAAAGTGTTCCTCCGGCAAACGGGAGTTGCATAATCTCATAGTTACTGGAACATGTATAAGTCATGAACAAAGTAATAGCAACATACTAAACGATCAAGTTCTAAACTAACGGAATGGTCAATAACATCATTCTCCTAATGATGTGATCCCATTAATAAAATGACAACACATGTCTATGGTTAGGAAACATAACCATCTTTGATTAATGAGCTAGTCAAGTAGAGGCATACTAGTGACACTATGTTTGTCTATGTATTCACACATGTATCATGTTTCCGGTTAATACAATTCTAGCATGAATACTAAACATTTATCATGATATGAGGAAATAAATAATAACTTTATTACTGCCTCTAGGGCATATTTCCTTCACCGTCAAGATAGAAGACAGAAGGTCACCTCTTGTTTCCGGTAGGGACTCCCATATGCGTGGATGGCAAGTATAGGTGTCCAGATATGTTATTTCCTTTTTGTAAAACCGACTTTGTGCAACCCTAAGCCCCTCCGGAGTCTATATTAACCAGAGGGTTAGATCGGAGGCAGGAACACAACATTGCTAGGCTAGCCAATCTAGGGTTAGCCAACACGATCTCGTGGTAGATCAACTCTTGTAGCTCCTATACCGTTTGAATATAATCAAGTAGGAGTAAGGTTTTACCTCCACTAAGAAGGCCCAAACCTGGGTAAACACTGTGTCCTTTGTCCATGGTTACCATCAGTCCTCAGACATACAGCTTGGCCCCCTACCCCAGATCTGCCGGTTTTGACACCGACATTGGTGCTTTCATTGAAAGCTCCACTGTATCGTCGACACAGGGATCGATGGCTAGCCTCTACATCAACAATGATGCTGCGTCCAGGCAAATCTTTCTCTCCGGACATGTCTTTGTATTTGGTGGCTTCGTGCCATGTCGATTGGCCGCCTCGAGCAGGTCGACAGTTACATCCCCGGCCACCAGATCAGGTTTGGAAACCTGAACTATGTCACTGACATCCGAGGAGATCTAATCTTTGAGGGGTTCACGGCCTTAGCCGCCGCTCCGTGCCACCATCAAGAAGTCCATTCGGATCCCCTATTAGACCCTGTTCAAGGGTCGACCCTCATACATGCCCGGCCTTAGATCCGGAGCGGGTCCCTTCATCATAAGACGGGAGCGGTAGCCCCACCGGACTCCTTCCCCTTGTGGAGCTCCTGACCAAAGATCTGGATGCAATGTTGGACTTTCCTCTGGACAAACACTCCAAACTATCGAGGTCACTCATTGGGTCCGGTCAGGTGTCCCATGCCAAACTCAGCCCAGCAGACCCATAGTTTTCGGTCCAACTTTCCCTCCTAGATGAAGCATTGGGATTAATGCAGTCTCTCGCCATCACGGAGGTTTTACCTCTGAACTGTACCCAGCTCAGGCTGGGGGCTGAGGGCGGGGAATTTCATACCCCACCCACCACCCACTTAATAGCCATTGTCAAGGATTTAACCGACATGCTGGACTACGCGTCCGAAGACATCGACGTTATGGATGACGATGCCGACGCCGAACCGAGCCAAGTCCCACCCATCACAGGGCGTTGGACGGCCACTTCAAGTTACAATCTATATATGGTGGTCACTCCTGATAAAAAGGACGACAAGGATAATCGGAACCCTGATGAGGACAAACCCGTCGATAAACTACCAAAGCACCGACGTCAGCGGCACCGCTCACGATCACGTCAGGCGTAGGATAGTAATACCGGCACCGGAGATAATGAGACTCCGTATGATGCCGAAGATCCCGAATACCCCATCGAGCCCACACCCGAACAGGACGAACGGGAAGAGGGTCAATATAGTCCCGAACACGCTGATCACAAAGATTCGGAAGACAGCAACTATATGCCAGAATCCGAAGAGGAAGTTAGCCTTAGTGACGAAGATTTCATCGTCCCAAAGGAGACCCTCAAACAAGAACGCTTCAAGTGACAGCTCATCGCCATAGGTCGGAGCCTGAAAAAGAAACAATAGCAGCTCAAAGCCGAACACGATATGCTTAATGACAGGTGGACAAATGTCCTGGCCGCTAAGGAATATGGCCACGAGCGACCTGTCAAAAGTTACCCTAAGTGCAAGCTGCTGCCACAATTCGACGACGAAGCCCTTGAGCCAATACCGTTGAAATACAATCAGGCAGATCAACCAGACTGAACACCACATGGACGGGATAAAGCGGCATATCAAGCCGAACACAAACCCGCACCTCCTCGCCGTAGAGGCAAGGAGACCGCAACAGCGGCATACACATATGACTTGCAACGGGACCTAGCTAATAAAGCTAGCCAGACTAAATCAATCTACGGATCAAGAGGCCGTGCCCTGGCGTGAAACTATGGCTATGAGGCTCAGCGTGAAGACCATTACTATACTCAGGATCAGAAGCGAACTCAGATGTCAGCCGACCTCCGCCGCGATATTGCATGATATAGATGGGCCGCACACCCTTTATGCTTCGCCGATGAGGTAATGCAGCACCAATTCCCGGAAGGGTTTAAGCCCATAAACATCGAACAGTATGATGGAACGACGGATCCGGCCGTCTAGATTGAAGATTTCCTTCTCCACATCCACATGGCTCGTGGAGATGACCTCCATGCCATCAAATATCTTCCTCTAAAGCTGAAAGTACCAGCACGGCACTGGCTAAACAGCCTTCCATAAAACTCCATTGGAACCTGGAATGATTTGGAAGATGCTTTTCAGGCCAACTTTCAGGGCACTTATGTCCGACCATTGGATGCTGACGACTTGATTTACATAATCCAGCAACTAGGCGAATCGGCTCACAAGCTTTAGAATCGATTCCTAATTAAAAAGAACCAGATCATGGACTGTCCGGATGCCGAAGCCTTAGCGGCCTTCAAACACAGTATCCGGGACGAATGGCTCGCCCGACACCTCAGTCAGCAAAAGCCGAAGACTATGGAAGCCCTAACTACACTAATTACCCGCTTCTGTGCGGATAAGGATAGCTGGTTGGCTCGTAGAAGCAATAGCTCGGGCGACCCTGGCACTTCTCAGGCCAGGTATGCAAATGGTAAACCTCACCGCAATGAAAATAAACATCGGAACAACAATGACGACGTAGACGATACGACAGTCAATGTCGGATTCAGCGGCTCTAAATCCGGTCAGTGGAAGAAACCTTTCAAAGGCAACAAGGACGGTCCATCTAGCTTGGATAAAATCCTTGAGAGGCCTTGCCAGATTCATGGCACACCCGATAAGCCTGCTAACAATATGTAGCGACCAGACCTCAAACAGTCTGATCTCTGTGCATCAGTGTCATCCCTGGACCAGTAATGCTGACATGCACAGTACTTGAAGGATTTATAACAGAGTAGCAATCACAAACTTATTACATCGAATGTCTCCAAAGAGAACTAATTATAATAAAAATGGCTTAAGGACATCTAATAACGATAACAGCGAAAGGCTTGGAAGATAAGTGAGTCCATCAACTCTAACGGCATCACTAAGTATAGAACCATGATCCTAAGGCATCTTACTCGTCGTCTGAAAAGTCTGCAACATGAACGTTGCAGCCCGAAATGGTTCAGCACATGGAATATGCTGGCAATGTAACACATAGAGAGTAATGAGAGATTAATGCTATTCTACATGCATATATGGCTGGTGGATAAGCTCTATGGTTACAATTTTTCGCAAAGCAAAATTTTCCCTACTTCAAAGGAATAAATTTTATTTAACTATCATGGTGGTTGTTAAACATTGAGAATGGTTGACATCATCCTCAATCCCAATTAAAATATCATCATTTAACAAACCCAACAATATTAATTAAAGTAACATGATGAGATTCACATGATAATCCAAGTAATAGATACTCAAAACGTCCATAACCGAGGACACGGCTAACCATGATTAGTTTATACACTCTGCAGAGGTTTGCGCATTTTTCCCCACACGACTCGATCTCCTCCGTTGGTTTTCTCGCACTACATGGTGTATGAGAAACGGAGGACCGAGACATAGTCTTTCAGAAGCGCTAGCACCTTACGATGGGTAGACCTGTACACCTTCTTTCCCCTACATCTGCTAGTCTACCACTGTAAGAGTTTGCACGACTTAGTCAACTATGCTAGAGCCTATAATAGCATGTGGCTGCACATGGAGCTTTCTAGCATGAATAATCTTATGATCCCTTAGAGCCTGGGTGGGGTCCAAAACAAACAGGCAAACCTGGAATACCCAAGTTCCTCAATCCACCCAGATGTGTATTAAAGTTGCCACCTTAAATAAACCATTAATTAACAATCTCACATCTGTCATGGAAATTCACTCATCCAATCCACGTCTACTAGCATAGCATGGCATAATAAGGAAATATAGAAGTAACTCCCAAGGGTTTCATAATAAAACAAGTAATAGGTACTACCTCATCTAGTTCCCAAAACCCACATATTAATCACATCCTAATCATGCAATTGTTTGAGGATTGATCTAATGCAATAAAAACTAGGTAATAAAGAGGTATGATCAAAGTGTTACTTGCCTTGCTGATGATCCGTGAAACCTAGGGTTTCGAAGTAGCAAGCGGCACAATCCGGGTACTCTACCGCAAACAAACAAGCATACAATAAGTACTCATCTAATGCACGGGTAAAACTCAAATAAGAGATCTACCAGGAAAGTCCAACTTAAGAACTCTGGTTTGCAAAAAGAATCAAATCAAACGAAGAAACGAAAATCAAACGGTGAAAGAAACAAGATTTGTTTACTAATCTGGACCTAAGTCAAATTTTACAGTAGAAAAAACTTTTTTGAGTAGATTAAACGGAAATAGGGTTTCGAGATGAAACTCTAGGCGCTTGAATCGCCTGATTCTGATAAACGAGCGAAAAGATAAACTAAAACGAAAATCGGAATAAAAAGAAAACAGACGAACAGATTAACGAACGGACATTCGTTAATCGAAACTAAACGGCGAAGAACATTCGTTAAAATGAACGAAAGGGCGAACGCTCGCAAAATAAATAAACAGAAAAAATAAACATATCTAAAAAATGAATCTATTTTCTAAAAAAACCGAACGGTTAAAAAAACGGCGGCTCGAATCCGGCATGGTACCTCCCGCGAGGGGCTCCGGCGAGGCGGGGTTGGGCGGCGGGGTGGCGGCTTATGGGCGGCGGGGCTCGGCGGTGGCGCTGGTGGCAAGCGGCGGTGGCAGCGAGGCGCTGGGGCGGGAGGCGGCGCGGCTCGGGCGGTGGTTGGTGCCGTGGGGGCTCAAGGGTATATAAGGAGGGGGGCGGCGGCTTGGAGGAGGGGCCAAGGCGGCGGCGATGGAGTCCGGCGCGGACTCCTCGTCGTCTGCTGGCTTGTGGCGCGCGCCAAGGCGGTGGTGCGGTGGTTGGGCCGGCCTGGCTCGGCTGGGCTTCGGCCTAGTCGGGCGCGGGCGCGCTTTTTTAAAACAATTTCGCCGTAAAAAAAATCTAGAAAAAGAAATAAAAATCTAAAAATACCAAAATAAATTTTCATCGTCCAAATAAAATATTTAGAACGCGATGAACATTTTCTTGGGCCTAAAATGCAGTTTTGAAAAACGTGCAATTTTTCCTAAATTCAAATAAAATAACAAAAACTCCAAAATAAAAGTTATTTCATTTTTTTAATAAATCCTCAATATTTCTTTAGTTTGGGAAAGTCATTTTATTCCCTCTCTCATATTTTTATAATAGAAATAATTGAAGATAAAATAAATAAAATCAAATGATCCTATTTTTAAAATTCGAGAAAACTCAAATATGAAAATTACGAAATCCCCAACTCTCTCCAAGAGTTGCATAGAATTTCTAGGATCTCACCAAAATGCAATGAAATATGAGATGCTATGATGATCTAATATATAACATTCCAAATTGAAAATTTGGGATGTTACAAACCTACCCCCTTAAGATGAATCTCACCCTCGAGATTTGGGTTGGCTAGAAAATAGGTGAGGGTGGTCCTTCAGCAGATCTTCCTCTCTCTCCCAGGTGGCTTCATCCTCGGTGTGGTGGCTCCACTGGACTTTGCAAAACTTGATAACCTTGCTGCGGATGACTCGGCTGGCATACTCAAGAATCTTAACTGGTTTCTCTTCATAGGTCAAATCACTGTCCAACTGAATCGCCTCTAGCGGCACTGTATCTCTCAGCGGTATATCAGCCATCTCTACGTGGCACCTCTTCAACTGGGAAACGTGGAATACATCATGAACTGCTGACAACCCTTCGGGCAATTCCAATTTGTAGGCAACTTCTCCCATACACTCCAAAACTTTGTATGGTCCCACGAAACGTGGCTCTAAATTTCCCTTAACTCCAAAGTGCTTAACTCCTCGAAGTGGAGATACACGAAGGTAAACTCTGTCTCCGACTTCGTAAACTGTCTCCTTGGATTTAGAATCTGCATAGCTCTTCTGCCTAGACTGGGCTATCTTGAGCCTATCGCGAATCAATTTCACCTTCTGTTGAGACTCCTTGATCAAATCTGGCCCAAACAACTGGCGGTCTCCAACTTCATCCCACGGAAACAGGGTCATGCACCTTCTTCCGCACAAGGCTTCGAAAGGGGCCATCTTCAAACTAGATTGATAACTGTTGTTGTAAGAAAACTCTGCATATGGCAGATTGTCATCCCAACTAGATCTGTAATCTAGCACACAAGCTCTCAGCATATCCTCCAAAATCTGATTGACTCTCTTGGTTTGTCCATCTGTCTGTGGATGCAAGGCTGTACTGAACTCTAGCCTGGTACCCAAAGTTTCGTGCAACTGATTCCAGAACTTTGAGGTAAACTGGGTTCCTCTATCTGATACAATGCTCCTCGGAACTCCATGCAGACATACGATCCTGGTCATATATATCTTGGCCAACTTAGCACTGGTGTAAGTGGTCTTTACTGGGATGAACCTTCGTCAAACGATCGACTACAACCCAAATCGAATCATAGCCTGAATGAGTCTTGGGCAATCCCGTAATGAAATCCATGCCTAGTTTATCCCACTTCCATTCGAGTATTGGCAATGGTTGTAAAAATCCTTCTTGCTTTTGATGCTCCGCCTTTACTCTCTGACATACATCATAAACTGCTACATACTCTACAATATCCTTCTTCATTCCGATCCACCAGAAAGTATCCTTCAAATCTAAATACATATTGGTATTTCCTGGGTGAATCGAATATGGTGAATCATGAGCCTCTTGCGGAATCAACTTCCTGATCTCCGGGTCATTAGGCACATAATCATGGTCTTCAAACCATAGGGTATCGTGCTCATCCTCATGAAATCCCTTAGCTTTACCTTTGCTCATTTTCTCCTTAATGGCGGCAATTTCCTTGTCGGTTTTCTGAGCTTCTCTGATCTTATCCATCAAAGTCGACTGAATCTCCAATGCTGCTACATAGCCTCTCGGAACTATCTCCAAACATAGCTCACGAAGTTCTTCGGCTAACTCCTTCGGTAACTCTCCGTTCATGAGTGTATTGACATGGCTCTTACAGCTCAACGCGTCATCTACTACGTTAGCCTTTCCTGGGTGGTAATGCAACCTCATATCATAATCTTTGATGAGTTCCAACCATCTTCTTTGCCTTAGATTCAACTCCTTCTGCGTGAAAATATACTTCAAACTCTTGTGATCCGTGTACACATCACAATGATTTCCGATAAGAAAATGTCTCCAAGTCTTCAATGCATGCACTACGGCTGCTAACTCCAAATCATTTGTGGCATAATTCAGCTCATGAGGTTTAAACTTTTGTGAAGCATACGAAACAACTCTCCCCTCCTGCATAAGCACTGCTCCAAGTCCTCGACGTGAAGCGTCGCAATACACCTCTTAATCTTTGCTCTGATCTAGCAGAATCAACACTGGCGAGGTAACCAACCGTTCCTTCAACTCCTGGAAACTGGCCTCACACTCCTCAGTACAAATGAACTTGGTATCCTTCTTCAAAATTTCCATCATAGGTTTTGCAATCTTTGAGAAGTTCTCAATAAATCTCTGATAGTATCCTGCGAGTACAAGGAAACTCCGAATCTCTCCAACTGTTGTTGGTGCTACCCAATTGGTCACAGTGACAACTTTGGTGGGGTCTAGTGCTATACCTTCTCCTGATATAACATGTCCGAGGAATCCAACTTCCTTCAAATAAAATTCGCACTTGCTGAACTTGGCGTATAACTGGTGTTCTCTGAGCTTCTCAAGTACCAAACGCAAATGCTCCTTGTGCTCCTCTTTGTTCTTCGAGTAGACCAAAATATCATCAATGAACACCACGACGAATGTATCTAGAAACTCCATAAATACCTTGTTCATCAAGTTCATGAAATAGATAGGTGCGTTAGTCAGATCAAATGACATAACGGTGTACTCGTACAGCCCATACCTGGTGGTAAAAGCTGTCTTAGGTATATCCTACTCTCGAATCTTCAACTGGTGGTATCCTGATCGCAAATCGAGCTTGGAAAATACCTTAGCTCCTTGCAATCGGTCAAACAGATCATAGATCATCGGCAGTGGGTACTTGTACTTGATTGTTACTGCATTCAATCCTCGATAATCAACAACCATCCTCAATGATCTGTCCTTCTTCTCCACTAGAAGTACTGGCGATCCCCAAGGCAAAGAACTTGGGCGAATATATCCCTTATCCAGTAACTCTCTAATCTGTTTCTTAATTTCCTCCAAATCCTTAGCGGGCATCTGGTATGGTCTCTTAGAAATTGGCCCTGTGCCTGGCAAAAGCTCGATCAAAAACTCGATGTCTCTATCCGGTGGCATGCCTGCCAACTCTTCTGGAAATACATCAGGAAAATCCTTCACTACTGGTAGTTCTTCCTGCACAACTCCTGATAAGGAATTTACGTGCATCCTCTTCGGCTCATGTCTTGATACATACTTTATACTTCTCCCTTCTGGGTGGTAAGAAAAATCGACTTACTGGCACAATCGATGTTTCCTCCATACATCGATAGCCAATCCATACCCAGAATCACATCCAAACCTTGAGATTCCAAAATGATTAAATCTGAGGGGAAGACATGCTTGCCTATACTCAATGGCACTTGTAAACATCCTCGACTGGCCATATACTCCGCTATTGGTGAGGTTACTAACATGGGTGTTCCTAGAACCTTGATGGGCAGTTTATACTTATCCACAAATCCCCTTGATATATATGAATGCGATGCACCAGTATCAAAAAGAACGAGTGTTATAAATGACTTAAGCAAAAACTTACCTATTACTGCATCTGGTTGGGCTTCAACCTCCTCCACATTAACGTGGTTCACCTGGCCCCTGTTGAAAGGGTTCGATTTCTTCCCCGAGCTTCCATTGCTATTTCCATTCTGGCTTTCAGGACATTCATTGGCGTAATGTCCAGTCTTCTGGCACTTAAAGCAAGTGACTTGACTCAGATCTCTCTTGGCTGGGGTTGAGGGGTTGGTATGGTTCTAGCCATTGCTTCCTCCATTCCCGCTACCATTCTTGGAACCATTATGGTTGTGTGAGCTACCACCTGCATGGGTATGCTGGAACTGTCCTCCCGATTTTGGGGTAAAACGTGGCTTCTGCTGAGCTCCAGAATTGTATTTCCCTTGTCCATACTTCCTCTTGCGGTTTTCAATCTGCTGCTGCTTCCCTTCAATTATAAGAGCACGGTCTACCAACTCCTGGTAGTTGTTGAAACTTGCTACCATCAATTGCATACTCAGCTCATCATTCAGTCCTTCCAGAAACTTCTCTTGCTTAGCTACATCTGTAGCAACGTCATCTGGGGCATAACGCGCTAGCTTACTAAAGTCATCCACATAGTAACCAACTGTACGTCCTCCCTGGCATAAGTTGCAAAACTCACGCTTCTTCATGGCCATAGCTCCTGCTGAAACATGGGAAGTACGGAAAGCCTGCTGAAACTGATCCCATGTGACAGTGTCTACTGGATAGGTGGCTATGAAATTCTCCCACCATGATGCTGCGGGTCCTTCAAGCTGAAGTGCGGCAAATCACACCTTCTCCGCATCTGTGCATCCTGCAGTGGTTAACTTCCTGGCTGTCTTGCGAAGCCAATCATCTACAACAATCGGCTCGGTGCTACTGGAGAACATCGGTGGATTCAGCCTAAGGAAACGGGTTAAGTGATCAACAGGTGGTGGCGGCGGTGGGTTGTTGCTGTTGTTCCCCTGATTCTGATTCTGGCCTAACAACTGCATCAAGGCATTCTGCTGCTGGATCACGTGAGTGAGCTCCGGTGGGAAAGCAAATCTGTTGTCACGTCTCGGAGGCATCTGAGGGTTTAGAAAAGATGAGAATACAGAATAGAATGAGGTCTAGAGGAAAACACTACCCATATGCACATGAGACAAATGCAATCAATAACACTTCATTCAACGAGCAAGGGCATACAACGGTCTATCTATCGTTACAAAAGTGCTCAGACTATACTAGATACATGGAGGGAAATACTACTACTGTTATGGTGGTCGACTAGAATAACTGCTCCGATGAAGACTCCATGATATCTGCTCCAGCTTCATCAACATAATCATCATCACTATCGTCTGGGTCCGAGTCAGTGTCGTCGATGATGATGTAGTTCTCTGGACAAGTGCGATCTTCATCTTCTCCAGTTGCGGGAAATCCCATAAACACTCTTAGCTTCTTCTTCAGATCATCATTCTTCTCCACGAGTGTGGCTATTTCCTCTTCATATCCATCACGTGTAGACTTGAGTTCTTCTTCCAGTTCCGTTATTTTAGTCAGGGCTTTCTTCAGGTCTATCATGCCTGCGCACATTTGGTTCTCTTGGCGTCGAATGTGCTGGTTTAACTCTTGGATGAAAGCTGCAATTGATCTGTACTTCCTGGCGCTTATCATCTCCCATTGCTCATCCCGGTGCCCACAAATCTAGTAGGTAGTATCCTCAAGCTCCTTGTGGTAAACTTCTCCAATACGTCCCATGGTGATGTGGGCTGCCATGCTCTTTCCTAGACTCCAGGTCGGTGCATCAAAGGAAAATTCTATGGGCTCAGTGACGGGTATGAACGTCCTTCCTGGAACTTGAACTTGAATCATCCAGCGCTCTTCTTCAGGTAAAGTGGCGTTGTAGGTTCCGGTGAAACTTGGTACTCCGATCTTAAGGTACTTGGTGACTTCCTTCAGGTGTCGTCCAAAGGGTGTATCTTCATCCGGTTGCATGAACTTGTTCCTTGCATCCGCCATCCTAAAAGAGTAGAAAAGATGAGGATTCAGAAATGAGAAGAGAGAGTATTGATCTAGGGCTTTAGCTTAGTGGTCGTGTCCTACAGTCAACTTGTGCTCTGATACCATCTTGTAGTGACCAGACCTTAAACATCGATCTCTGCTCATCGTTGTCATCCTCGGATCAAGAATCTTGACATGCACAGTACTTGAAGGATTTATAACAGAGTAGCAATCACACACTTATTACATCGAATGTCTCCGAAGAGAACTTATTACAATAAAAATGGCTTAAGGCCATCTAATAACGATAACAGCGGAAGGCTTGGAAGATAAGTGAGTCCATCAGCTCCCACGGCATCACTGAGTATAGAACCACGATCCTAAGGTATCTTACTCATCGTCTGAAAAGTCTGCAACATGAACGTTGCTACCCGAAACGGGTCAGCACATGGAATATGCTGGCAATGTAACACATAGAGAGTAATGAGAGAATAATGCTATTCTACATGCATATATGACTGGTGGAAAAGCTCTATGGTTACAATTTTGCGCAAAGCCAATTTTTCCCTACTTCAAAGGAATAAATTTTATTTAACTATCATGGTGATTGTTAAACATTGAGAATGGTTGACAACATCCTCAATCCCAATTAAAATATCATCATTTAACAAACACAACAATATTAATTAAAGTAACATGATGAGATTCACATGATAATCTCAGTACTAGATACTCAAAACGTCCATAACCGAGGACACGGCTAACCATGATTAGTTTATACACTCTGCAGAGGTTTGCGCACTTTTCCCCACACGACTCAATCTCCTCCGTTGGTTTTCTCGCACTACATGGTGTTTGAGAAACGGATGACCGAGACATAGTCTTTCAGAAGCGCTAGCACCTTACGATGGGTGGACCTGTACACCTACTTTCCCCTACATCTGCTAGTCTACCACTGTAAGAGTTTGCACGACTTAGTCAACTAAGCTAGAGCCCATAATAGCATGTGGCTGCGCACGGAAGTTTCTAGCATGAATAATCTTATGATCCCTTAGAGCCTGGGTGGCGGTCCAAAACAAACAGGCAAACCTGGAATACCCAAGTGCCTCAATCCACCCAGATGTGTATTAAAGTTGCCACCTTAAATAAACCATTAATTAAGAATCACACATTTGTCATGGAAATTCACTCACCCAATCCACGTCTACTAGCATAGCATGGCATAATAAGCAAACGTAGAAGTAACTCCCAAGGGTTTGATAATAAAACAGGTAATAGGTACTACCTAATCTACTTCCCTAAAGCCACATATTAATCAGATCCTAATCATGCAATTGTTTGAGGATTGATCTAATGCAATAAAAACTGGGTAATAAAGAGGTGTGATCAAAGTGTTACTTGCCTTGCTAATTATCCGTGAAACCTAGGGATTCGAAGTAGGAAGCGGTGCAATCCGGGTACTCTATCGCAAACAAACAAGCATACAATAAGTACTCACCTAATGCACGGGTAAAACTCAAATAAGAGATCTAACCAGAAAGTCCAACTTAAGAACTCCGGTTTGCAAAAAGAATCAAATCAAACGAAGCAACGAAAATCAAACGGCGAAAGAAACAAGCTTCGTTTACTAATCTGGACCTAAGTCAAACTTTACAGTAGCAAAAACTTGTTTGAGTAGATTAAACGGAAAGAGAGTTTCGAGATGAAACTTTAGGCGCTTGAATTGCCTGATTCCGATAAACGAGCGAAAAGATAAACTAAAACGAAAATCGGATCAGGAATCACGATCAGAATAATCACGGAAAAATCCGATAAAAAGAAAACAGACGAACAGATTAATGAACGGACGTTCGTTAACTGAAACTAAACGGCGAAGAACATTCGTTAAAACAAAAGAACGCGCGAACGCTCCCTAAATAAATAAACCAAAAAATAAACCGATCTAAAAAATGAATCTAGGGTTTTTCTAAAAAAACAAACGGTTAAAAAAAACTGGCGGCTCGGATCCAGCGCGGTACCTCCGGCGAGGGGCTCCGGCGAGGCGGGATTGGGCGGCGGGGCGGCGGCTTTGCGGGGCGGTGGTTGGTGGTGGTGGGGGCCTCGGGCGGGGTATATAAGGAGGGGGGCAGCTGCTTGGAGGAGGGGCCAAGTCGGCAGCGGTGGAGTCCGTCTCGGACTCCTCTTCCGAGTCGGAGTCGGCGGCGCGCGGGAAGGCGGCGGTGCGGCGGTTGTGCCGGCCTGGCTCGGCTGGGCTTCGGCCCAGTCGGGCGCGGGTGCGTTTAAAAAAACAATTTCGCCGTAAGAAAAATTCTAGAAAAAGAAATAAAAATCTAAAAATACCAAAATAGATTATCATCGTCCAAATAAAATATTTAGAATGCGATGAACATTTTCTTGGCCCTAAAATGCAGTTTTGAAAAATGTGCAATTTTTCCTAAATTCAAATAAAATAGCAAAAAACTCCAAAATAAAAATTATTTGATTTTTTTATTAAATCCTCAATATTTCTTTAGTTTGGGAAAGTTATTTTATTCCTCTCTCATATTTTTATAATAGAAATAATTGAAGATAAAATAAATAAAATCAAATGATCCTATTTTTAAAATTCGAGAAAACTCAAATATGAAAATTACGAAATCCCCAACTCTCTCCAAGAGTTGTGTAGAATTTCTAGGATCTCACCAAAATGCAATAAAATATGAGATGCTATGATGATCTAATATATAACATTCCAAATTGAAAATTTGGGATGTTACAAACCTACCCCCCCCTTAAGATGAATCTCGCCCTCGAGATTCGGATTGGCTAGAAAATAGGTGAGGGTGGTCCGTCCGCAGATCTTCCTCTCTCTCCCAGGTGGCTTCATCCTTGGTGTGGTGGCTCCACTGGATTTTGCAAAACTTGATAACCTTGCTGCGGGTGACTCGGCTTGCATACTCAAGAATTTTAACTGGTTTCTCATCATAGGTTAAATCACCAACTGAATCGCCTCTAGCGGCACTGTATCTCTCAGCGGTATATAAGCCATCTCTGCGTGGCACCTCTTCAACTAGGAAACGTGGAATACATCATGAACTGCTGACAACCCTTCGGGCAATTCCAATTTGTAGGCAACTTCTCCCATACGCTCCAAAACTTTGTATAGTCCCACAAAACGTGGCGCTAACTTTCCGTTATCTCCAAAGCGCTTAACTCCTCGAAGTGGAGATACACGAAGGTAAACTTTGTCTCCGACTTTGTAAACTGTCTCCTTGTGTTTAGAATCTGCATAGCTCTTCTGCCTAGACTGGGCTATCTTGAGCCTATCGCGTATCAATTTCACCTTCTGTTCAGACTCCTTGATCAAATGTGGCCCAAACAACTGGCGGTCTCCAACTTCATCCCACGACAATGGGGTCCTGCACCTCCTTCCGCACAAGGCTTCGAAAGGGCCATCTTCAAACTGGATTGGTAACTGTTGTTGTAAGAAAACTCAGCATATGGCAGATTGTCATCCCAACTAGGTCCGTAATCTAGCGCACAAGCTCTCAGCATATCCTCCAAAATCTGATTGACTCTCTCGGTCTGTCCATCTGTCTGTGGATGAAAGGCTGTATTGAACTCTAGCCTGGTACCCAAAGTTTCGTGCAACTGATTCCAGAACTTTGAGGTAAACTGGGTTACTCTATATGATACAATGCTCCTCGGAACTCCATGCAGACATACGATCCTGGTCATATATATCTTGGCCAACTTAGCACTGGTGTAAGTGGTCTTTACTGGGATGAAATGTGCTACCTTCGTCAAACGATCAACTACAACCCAAATCGAACCATAGCCTGAAAGAGTCTTGGGCAATCCCGTAATGAAATCCATGCCTAGTTTATCCCACTTCCATTCAGGTATTGGCAATGGTTGTAAAAATCCTGTTGGCTTTTGATGGTCTGCCTTTACTCTCTGACATACATCACAAACTGCTACATACTCCTCAATATCCTTCTTCATTCCGATCCACCAGAAAGTATCCTTCAAATCTAAATACATCTTGGTATTTCATGGATGAATCGAATATGGTGAATCATGAGCCTTTTGTAGAATCAACTTCCTGATCTCCGGGTCATTAGGCACATAAACACGGTCTTCAAACCATAGGGTATCATGCTCATCCTCACGAAATCCCTTAGCTTTACCTTTGCTCATTTTCTCCTTAATGGCGGCAATTTCCTTGTCGGTTTTCTCAGCTTCTCTGATCTTATCCATCAAAGTCGACTAAATCTCCAATGCTACTACATAGCCTCTTGGAACTATCTCCAAACATTGCTCACGAAGTTCTTCGGCTAACTCCTTCGGTAACTCTCCGGTCATGAGTGTATTGACATGGCTCTTACGGCTCAACGCGTCGTCTACTACGTTAGCCTTTCCCTGGTGGTAATGCAACCTCATATCATAATCTTTGATGAGTTCCAACCATCTCCTTTGCCTGATATTCAACTCCTTCTGCATGAAAATATACTTCAAACTCTTCTAATCCGTGTACACCACACAATGATTTCCGATAAGAAAATGTCTCCAAGTCTTCAATGCATGCACTACGGCCGCTGACTCCAAATCATGTATGGCATAATTCAGCTCATGAGGTTTAAGCTGTCGTGAAGCATACGAAGCTACTCTCCCTCCTGCATAAGCACTCCTCCAAGTCCTCGATGTGAAGTGTTGCATTACACTTCGTAATCTTTGCTCTGATCTGGCAGAATCAACACTGGCGAGGTAACCAGCCATTCCTTCAACTCCTGGAAACTGGCCTCACACTCCTCAGTCCAAATGAACTTGGTATCCTTCTTCAACAGTTCCGTCATAGGTTTTGCAATCTTTGACAAGTTCTCAATAAATCTCCGATAGTATCCTGCGAGTCCAAGGAAACTCCGGATCTCTCCAACTGTTGTTGGTGCTACCCAATTGGTCACAGTGACAACTTTGGTGGGGTCTACTGCTATACCTTCTCCGGATATAACATGTCCAAGGAATACAACTTCCTTCAACAAAAATTCACACTTGCTGAACTTGACGTATAACTGGTGTTCTCTGAGCTTCTCAAGTACCAAACGCAAATGCTCCTTATGCTCCTCTTCGTTCTTCGAGTAGACCAAAATATCATCAATGAACACCACGACGAACTTATCCAGAAACTCCATAAATACCTTGTTCATCATGTTCATGAAATAGGCAGGCGCGTTAGTCACACCAAATGACATAACAGTGTACTCGTACAGCCCATACCTGGTGGTAAAAGCTGTCTTAGGTATATCCTGCTCTTGAATCTTCAACTGGTGGTATCCTGATCGCAAATCGATCTTGGAAAATACCTTAGCTCCTTGCAATCGGTCAAACAGATCGTTGATCATCGGCAGTGGGTACTTGTTCTTGATTGTTACTGCATTCAATCCTCGATAATCAATAACCATCCTCAGTGATCCGTCCTTCTTCTCCACTAGAAGTACTGGCGAGCCCCAAGGCAAAGAACTTGGGCGAATATATCCCTTATCCAGTAACTCTTTAATTTGTTTTTTAATTTCCTCCAAATCCTTAACGGGCATCCGGTATGGTCTCTTAGAAATTGGCCCTGTGCCTGGCAAAAGCTCGATCAAAAACTCGATGTCTCTATTCGGTGGCATGCCTGGCAACTCTTCTAGAAATACATCAGGAAAATCCTTCACTACTGGTACTTCTTCCTGCACAACTCCTGATAAGGAATATACGTGCATCCTCTTCGGCTCATGTCTTGATACATACTTGATCCTTCCCCCTTCTGGGGTGGTAAGCAAAATCGACTTACTAGCGCAATCGATGTTTCCTCCATACATCGATAGCCAATTCATACCCAAAATCACATCCAAACCTTAAGATTCCAAAATGATTAAATCTGAGGGGAAGACATGCTTGCCTATACTCAATGGCACTTGAAAACATCCTCGACTGGCCATATACTCCGCTCCCGGTGAGGTTACTAACATGGGTGTTCCTAGAACCTTGGTGGGTAGTTTATACTTATCCACAAATCCCCTTGATATGTATGAATGCGATGCACCAGTATCAAAAAGAACGAGTGCAGTAAATGACTTAACCAAAAACTTACCTATTACTGCATTTGGTTGGGCTTCAACCTCCTCCACATTAACGTGGTTTACCTGTCCCCTGTTGAAAGGGTTCGATATCTTCCCCGAGCTTCCATTGCTATTTCCATTCCGGCTTTCAGGACATTCATTGGCGTAATGTCCAGTCTTCTGGCACTTAAAGCAAGTGACTTGACTCAGATCTCTCTTGGCTGGGATTGAGGGGTTGGTACGGTTCTGGCCATTGCTTCCTCCATTCCCGTGACCATTCTTGGAACCATTATGGTTGTGTGATCTACCACCTCCATGGGTATGCTGGAACTGTCCTCCCGATTTTGGGGTAAAACGTGGCTTCTGCTGAGCTCCAGAATTGTATTTCCCTTGTCCATACTTCCTCTTGCGGTTTTCAATCTGCTGTTGCTTCCCTTCAATCATAAGAGCACGGTCTACCAACTCCTGGTAGTTGTTGAAACTTGCTACCATCAATTGCATACTGAGCTCATCATTCAGTCCTTCCAGAAACTTCGCTTGCTCTGCTGCATCTGTAGCTACGTCATCTGGGGCATAACGCGCTAGGTTACTAAAGTCATCCACATACTAACCAACTGTACGTCCTCCCTGGCGTAAGTTGCGAAACTCACGCTTCTTCATGGCCATAGCTCCTGTTGAAACATGGACAGTACGGAAAGCCTGCTAAAACTGATCCCATGTGATAGTGTCTACTGGATAGGTGGCTGTGAAATTCTCCCACCATGATGCTGCGGCTCCTTCAAGCTGATGTGCGGCAAATCGCACCTTCTCCGCATCTGTGCATCCTGAAGTGGTTAACTCACTGGCTGTCTTGCGAAGCCAATCATCTGCAACAATCGGCTCGGTGCTACTGGAGAACACCGGCGGATTCAGCCTAAGGAAACGGGTTAAGTGATCAACAGGTGGTGGTGGCGGTGGGTTGTTGTTGTTCCCCCGATTTTGATTCTGGACTAACAACTGCATCAAGGCATTCTGCTGCTGGATCACCTAAGTGAGCTCCGGTGGGAAAGCAAATCCGTTGTCACGTCTCGGAGGCATCTGAGGGTTTAGAAAGGATGAGAATACAGAATAGAACGAGGTCTAGAGGAAAACACTACCCATATGCACATGAGACAAATGCAATGAATAACACTTCATTCAACAAGCAAGGGCATACAAAAGTGCTCAGACTATACTAGATACATGGAGGAAAATACTACTACTGTTATGGTGGTCGACTAGAAAAACTGCTTTGATGAAGACTCCATGATATCTGCTCCAGCTTCATCGACATAATCATCATCACTATCATCTGGGACCGAGTCAGTGTCGTTGATGATGATGTAGTTCTCTGGACAAGTGCCATCTTCGTCTTCTCCAGTTGCGGGAAATCCCATAAACACTCTTAGCTTCTTCTTAAGATCATCATTCTTCTCCACGAGTGTGGCTATTTCCTCTTCATATCCATTGCGTGTAGACTTGAGTTCTTCTTCAAGTTCCGTGATTTTAGTCAGGGCTTTCTTCAGGTCTATCATGCCTGCGCACATTTGGTTCACTTGGCGTCGAATGTGCTGGTTTAACTCCTGGATGAAAGCTGCAATTGATCTATTCTTCCTGGCTCTGATCATCTCCCATTCCTCATCTCGGCGCCCACAAATCTGGTAGGTAGTATCCTCAAGCTCCTTGTGGTAAACTTCTCCAATACGTCCCATGGTGATGTAGGCTGCCATGCTCTTTCCTAGACTCCAGGTCGGTGCATCAAAGGAAAACTCTATGGGCTCAGTGACGGGCATGAACGTCCTTCCTGGAACTTGAAGTTGAATCATCCAGCGCTCTTCTTCAGGTAAAGTGGCGTTGTAGGTTCTGGTGAAACTTGGTACTCCAATCTTCAGGTACTTGGTGACTTCCTTCAGGTGTCGTCCAAAGGGTGTATCTTCATCCGGTTGCGTGAAATTGTTCCTTGCATCCGCCATCCTAAAAGAGTAGAAAAGATGAGGAGTCAGAAATTAGAAGAGAGAGTAGTGATCTAGGGCTTTAGCTTTGTGGTCATGTCCTATAGTCAACCTGTGCTCTGATACCATCTTGTAGCGACCAGACCTCAAACAGTCTGATCTCTGTGCATCAGTGTCATCCCTGGATCAGCAATGCTGACATGCAAAGTACTTGAAGGATTTATAACAGAGTAGCAATCACACACTTATTACATCGAATGTCTCCAAAGAGAACTTATTACAATAAAAATGGCTTAAGGCCATCTAATAACAATAACAGCGGAAGGCTTGGAAGATAAGTGAGTCCATCAACTCCAATGGCATCACTGAGTATAGAACCACAATCCTAAGGCATCTTACTCGTCGTCTGAAAAGTCTGCACCATAAACGTTGCAGCCCAAAACAGGTCAGCACATGGAATATGCTGGCAATGTAACACATAGAGAGTAATGAGAGAATAATGCTATTCTACATGCATATATGGCTGGTGGAAAAGCTCTATGGTTACAATTTTGCGCAAAGCCAATTTTTCCCTACTTCAAAGGAATAAATTTTATTTAACTATCATGGTGATTGTTAAACATTGAGAATGGTTGACAACATCCTCAATCCCAATTAAAATATCATCATTTAACAAACACAACAATATTAATTAAAGTAACATGATGAGATTCACATGATAATCTCAGTACTAGATACTCAAAACGTCCATAACTGAGGACACGGCTAACCATGATTAGTTTATACACTCGCAGAGGTTTATGACTTTTCCCCACACGACTCGATCTCCTCCGTTGGTTTTCTCGCACTACATGGTGTTTGAGAAACGGATGACCGAGACATAGTCTTTCAGAAGCGCTAGCACCTTACGATGGGTGGACCTGTACACCTACTTTCCCCTACATCTGCTAGTCTACCACTGTAAGAGTTTGCACGACTTAGTCAACTAAGCTAGAGCCCATAATAGCATGTGGCTACGCATGGAAGTTTCTAGCATGAATAATCTTATGATCCCTTAGAGCCTGGGTGGCGGTCCAAAACAAACAGGCAAACCTGGAATACCCAAGTGCCTCAATCCACCCAGATGTGTATTAAAGTTGCCACCTTAAATAAACCATTAATTAACAATCACACATATGTCATGGAAATTCACTCACCCAATCCACGTCTACTAGCATAGCATGGCATAATAAGCAAACGTAGAAGTAACTCCCAAGGGTTTGATAATAAAACAGGTAATAGGTACTACCTAATCTACTTCCCTAAAGCCACATATTAATCAGATCCTAATCATGCAATTGTTTGAGGATTGATCTAATGCAATAAAAACTGGGTAATAAAGAGGTGTGATCAAAGTGTTACTTGCCTTGCTAATGATCCGTGAAACCTAGGGATTCGAAGTAGCAAGCGGTGCAATCCGGGTACTCTATCGCAAACAAACAAGCATACAATAAGTACTCACCTAATGCACGGGTAAAACTCAAATAAGAGATCTAACCAGAAAGTCCAACTTAAGAACTCCGGTTTGCAAAAAGAATCAAATCAAACGAAGCAACGAAAATCAAACGGCGAAAATCAAACTCCGTCTGCTTTCCACCAATTGCGCCGCCAAGAGGTCGCTCGAACGAGCTTGTCGACTCCTCCTCCTTAGCGACGGGCGGTATTGGCCTCGCCAGCTGCTCTGAGGGCGGCATTGGCGCAAGCTCGAAAAAAGACAAAGCACCGCCAACAAGGAAGGTCGCTGGGAGATCCGCCTGGCTCGCCAGCGATCGGCCCGAATCTCGGGACTACAGCCAGCCAGTAGCGCCAGCATGCGCCCATGGAGAAGAAAGAAGGAAGGTCGCCGAGGAGATTCCGCCCGACTGCTCAGCAGTCGGCCCGAATCTCGGGGACTACAGCCCGCGGGTGCGCCAGCGCGCCCCCGCGAAGAAGGAAGAATTGGCTCACCTCGATTGTCCGCCAGATCAGCGGTCCGCTTCCTCAGCTCCTCAACATTGCGGTTGAAGGCAGTAGCGCGGAGGTTATGGTACTCCTGCAAGGCCGGCAAAGCAAAGTCAGTCTTCGGAGCTCGCTAGAAGGAGTTCCGAGCCGCCTGCTCAGCAGCCGACTCCGAACTCGGGGACTACACCCAGTGGGTGCGCTGTCGCGCCCCCACAGAAAAAGACAAGAGACCAAAAAAGGGAAAACGAAGCATACCCGGACGGAGGTCCGCAGGGCCAGATGCGTCTTGGTGTACAGTTGGAGGGCCTCGCCTTCTTTGCGCAACTTGGACTGAACGTCCAGAAGGGCCTGGTTCAGCGGGCCGGTGCCGCCTTCGCGCACCCAGCCGAAGGGGCGGCATCGAGGCTTCAGCGTCGTGTTCGCCATCTTTGGCGGCGTCAGTCTCCCGAGCTCGGGGCGCCGAGCTCGTCCTCTCAATCCGGCGGCGTGTCGGCGCGGCGACCTGAAGAAGCAGCCGTGTGTCGGCGTCGTCCGCAGCCGGCGGATCCTGCGGGTCCACCGGCTGCTTGCCGTGCGGCCTCGAAGACGGAGACGGCGGAGGCGGCGGAGGCGGCGCGTGAGTATCCGAGCCCGAGGCATCGCCACCATCCTCCGCGAGAGGGTTTGCGGTGCCGACCTCCCCGGTCTGCCCCGTGAACTCAGGGGGCGGCGGCGCTGACGACAGCGGGGGGACAAGCATCGCCGCTCGGCGACGAACGGCCTCCTCAGCATCCCGCTTCGCCGCGGCCGTGGCCATGGCCTCCTCCAGGTGCCGCTGGGCGTTGGCGGCCGCCTTTTCGGCCTACGCCTTCTCTAGGCGCTCGGCCTCCTCCTCCTCGCGCATCTCCCACGCGTTCCGTGCCGTCGCCTCCTGGAGGTCGGCGGCAGGGTCAATCCGCTGCGTGTTGGCGGACGTCTGTCGGGGTCCGGACGCGTATCCGTGGCCTCGAGCACCTATGGGGCACTGGGGGGCCCCTTCTGGTTCGGCAGGGGGGCGAGGGTCGCGCGCAGAGCAGATCGAGGTCGAGCACACGCGGGGAAACGGGCGATCTTTACCCAGCTTCGGGGCTCTCCGGAGAGATAACACCCCTACTGCTGCTCTGTGTTGTTATTTGATCTAGCTCGAACGTGCGAGCATACGGTGGTGCTGTGGGTGTCGACTGGATCGAACCCCTTCTACGTGCGCATGGGCCTCCCTTTTATAGTCTGAAGGGGGTACCCACAGGTGGCAACGTAGGAAGAGGGGTATAAACGTAAAACGCAGGTTGGTACAACGATTGACTGTGATACCCTACCTAACTCTGACGGCAGGGGACAAGGGCATTAAATGCCCGTCCGGTCGCCCAACAGTACAAGTGGAGTGACCGTTAGGTGAGCCTCCGGGTGCCACGACGGCGCCTCTGTCAGCTCCGTTTGCCACCTCGCTCTGCATGGTTGCGTAGTATCCCGCCACGTGCTCTCAGGGCGGCCTGGTGATGACGCGCCACGGGCGCTGGAGTTGGGTGGCAGCCTTGCGCGCAAGCGTCTTGTCATGTCCTTTTGTCGTGCCGGCAAGCTTGCGGACTTGGAACTCGCCCGGCGCGGCGCCGCGCAAGTTCTGGTGATGCCATAGCTAGCCTTCCCGGCAAGCTCCTCTTGCCGGGGCCTTCGTTTTCTGGGCTGGTACTTTGTTCTTGAATGGTAGTGATAAGGAGTGGTGGGGAGCCTTGCCGGGCGTCAGGCGATCCTTGCCGCGGGGTGCTACGACTGCCCGTGCACAAGTTCGGGGTACTAAGGTGCCCCCCTACTTTAGTACACCGACAGGAGTCCCCGGGCCTGGGCCATAGACGGTGCCGAGCGTTGTTGGGCCAGGCCCAAGTCAGTGCACGGGCACACGTGGCCTTGGCCCACACAGCAACGGGCTCCGTACCCACCGCGTTCTCCCGCAACGGCACGCGTCGACTGCGGCGTCGTGGGAGACGTGGGCGGCGCATGCGGTCTTTAGGGCATCCACCCCCGTGATCGTGGTGCAGGGCGAGGTCATTTCACCCGTCGCTCCGGCCCCGCTTTCTTGCCACGCGGCCCTCATGCATGGGGGTCGTGGGCGGCGAAGGTGGGAGACCGAGCCGTCACTGGTGGAGATGGTGAGTCGGCCCCGCCCCTCTGCCCCCCTCGCTTCTCGATTGGCCGGGCGGGGCGGTTGAGCCCCCACCTCGCCCCTTTAAAAGGAGCGGAAGGGGAGCACAATGATCTTACACTTTCTCTTCTCCCCTCGTCTTCAGCTTCCGTTCTTCTTTCAGCCATGGAAGGAGGAAATCCTGGTTCTTCAACGGTGGCAGCGAGGGTCGCCTCTAGGCAGCGCACTTTTCCCTATCCCGCACCTGCGGCGGCGGAGCCGGCCACGAGGGGGAGAGGGAGGGGTCGAGGCCGTGGACGGGGCCGAGGGCGCGGTCGAGGCGGTCGCGGGAGAGGTGGTCGTGGCGATGCGCCTCCCCGTCTCCTCCGGCGGCTCCTTCCCTCGAGGCGGTCCATACTGGAGACGATCCCTGGGAGTTCTTCATCAAGCTGCGCCGAGCGCCTCGTCGCCGCCTCCGGCTGCCGGCCCCGTTCGCGAGCGCGATGGAACCGGATCCGCCCGAGGTGATGGAGTTGCGTATGAGGGGCTGCGGGATCAGCGGCACTCGGGTGGGTGTCGTGTCCCCAGCCCCCGGCGTGATGTACTTCGACCGAGGGCGGAAGACGTTCGCCCGCATCCACAGCTTGACGGCGGGGTTTACCCTCCATTTCAAACTAATGGAGGGCGACCTTCTCGCCGTCAAGGTCTTCGGGGACTCCGGGACCCGGGCGAGATGCTGTGTGGACAGCTCCTCCGATAGCGAAGGTCCCTCCTCGAGCGAGAGTGACGAGGAGGGGAGCGACAACGACGACGATGAGGATGGCCGGTCCGACTAGGCGTCGGACGCTGCCTCGCGCGCCACCGGCGACCCCATCATCCGGGTCGCCGGCCTTGTGAACTCCCCGGGGCCGTCTCCTTGGGCGGCTGGCGTAGGGAGGCTGCGGAAGAGGAAGAGGGGTGGCGGCGAGGCCGTCAAATCGGAGTACGAGGGCGAGGAGCCCTTGTCAGCATGCTGACGTCCCACCACCCCGTCTTCAAGCTCTGCCTCCGGCGCCTCCGTCTCCGCCAAGCCCCTGGCCGGCCCTCGGGAAGTTCTCTTGGTGTCTTCTGGCGCCCGTAGCTCTCCTAGGCGCCCCTTTTGCCCTTCCCGGCAAGCTTCTCTTGCCGGGGCCTCCTTGACCTACCTCCTGAACTCCTGAACAGAGAAACAGGAGAGGGATTACGGGCATCTTATCTTTCATTCTGTAAGCCTTCAGGCCTTAGTTGTATTTAGAATATGTAATCCTCTCTATCATATTTTTCATCCTCTATGGACTTGTATTAAACTGGGATGTTTTTAATGAAAAGAGGGGAACGCATGTCGGACAGAGTCCTTTACTTGACTTCGTGCCTTGTATGCTCCTACCCTACGATTTCGGGGAACTCACCGGCGCGAACACACTTGCCGAGTGCGGGACATCAGCAGCCCGCTGGCGGTGTTGCGTCTGGCAAGCAACCTTGCCGGGCCAGTTGCAGCGCACTTGTGTTTGTTGAGCGGACTCGGAAACAAACCAAGGGCGCAACTGGCCCACGGCATGGCTCCTCCGCGCATGGGTTTTACAAGACACGCTCGCTCAAGGACGCAGCCCCGCCTTCCCCAGTCCATGAGAGGACACATGACGAGGGATGAAAAACTTATCTGATTCCGCGGCTTTTCGGCGTTATTATCCCGGCCGGGAAGGAATCTTGGCACTCGCAGCCCCCACTCGCAGCCCCCGGCGACTCTGGGTCCGCCAAAATCCAGGTGTTTGTCTGTTCTTCTGGTTCCTCCTTGCTGCTGTAATTACAGCCATGAAAACAGCTGAGGTTGTACTGCGTCTATTTCATTATCAATATATACATGCGCGTGATTTCGCGAAACGATGCCGTGTCTTGCCCTTCGTATGTTTATACTCTACGCTGCTAGGGAACTTGCCGGTGCCAACACACTTGCTGAGTACGGAACGTCAGCAGCCTGATGGCGGTGTTTTCTCCGGCAAGAAACCTCCTCGGGCCAGCTGCAGTGCACTCGATTTGTTGAGCAGACTCGGAAACAAATCGAGGACGCAACTCTGCCGTGAGTTGGCTCCTCTGCGCACAAGTTTCTCATACGAAGGCGCCTTACGGCAAGGCTTGCTACGTCCGCCCTCGCTGTTATATCCTTTGTGCGTTTTCACCCCTCGCTCTAGGGAACTTGCGGCGCTAACACATTTATCGAGCACGGGACATCAAGAGCTTCTTTGGCGGTGTTGTTTCCGGCAAGAAACCTTCTCGGGCGATTGCGGTGCACTTGCGTTGTTGGCGGGCTCGGAAACAAAGCAAGGACGAACTTAACCACGAGTTGGCCCTTCGCGCGCAGCATCGTATACAAAGGGACGAACATGCAAAGGGGCATAACATAAAAGGAACATGGAACTAACGGGTGACATGTACAAGAACTCGGATGACTTAGCTTTTTTTTTAAACGTCCTGCTGAGGTCGCACTTCTTCCCCGATCCTTTCCCCTTGTGTGCTCTTGTCCCTATGCTGCCAGGGGAATCATTTGGCGCATACATGCTTGTTGGCGTGTTGCCTCGCGGGAGAACTCGTCGGGCTGGTTGCGCCGCGCTTTTATCATCGAGCGGACTCAAGACGAATGGACGGTGCAACTCAACCACGATTCGTTCCCCCCCCCCGTGCCCTGGTTCTGCATACAAGGTATGGATTTTCAGGGGATGCGACCCAAAAGTTCGAAGCTTGGCATCTTTCTCTGCCCTACTGGCCGGTGGACTGGTTGGCGGAGCTCGTTGGCGCGTCCTCGATGACAGCACGGCGCTCCGGGGAGGTACGCCTGTCGGAGAGTGCACCAGAGCCGGAGCCATCCTTGCCGGGCTCAGTCCTTGGTAGGTCTATCTTTGCTTTCTTCGCACTTTCCGGTGGAGCTCGATGGCGCGTCCTCGACGGAGACGCAGCGCTCCGAGGGGCTGCGTCTACCGGAGTGAGCACCAGAGCCGTCGTCCTTGCCGGACTTGCTCTTCTTCTTCCCACGGGGAGCTTCAGCGGCAAGTGGCTCGCGCTCTGCCGCAGCAGCTGCTTCCCGGTATATCTTGTCGGCGCAGATAAGTGCATCCTTCTTGTCGCCTTGGATAGAAATGACACTCATCGGGCCAGGCATCTTGAGCAAATTGTATGCATGGTGAGAGGCCGCCATGAACTTGGCGAGTGCGGGTCGGCCGAGTATCCCGTTGTAGGGTAAAGGGATATCAGCCACGTCGAATGTGACCCTCTCAGTCCTGAAGTTCAACTCGCTGCCGAACGTCACCGGCAATGTGATCTTCCCCTTAGGCTGGCTCCTTCCCGGGTTTATTCCTTGGAAGGTGCCAGTCTCTTCAAGCTCGCTGTCGGGGATCTGGAGCTTCTTGAGTACTGCGGAGGAAATCAAGTTCAGGCCGGCCCCGCCGTCGACCAACATCTTCGTGACCTTGAGGTTGCGGATCGTTGGTGAGACCAACAGCGGCAAACACCCGACCGCAGTGATGCGATCAGGGTGGTCCTCAACGTCGAAGACGAGGGGCGTGCTGGACCACTTCAGAGGCCTGCGCGCCTCGATGGACGGCTCTGCTGCATTCACCTCCCGCACCCACTGTTTGAGTTGGCGGTGCGAGGTGTGCAGGGAGGCGTCGCCGTTGATGCACAATACCTCTGTCGCCTTTTGAAACTCTTGATCCTCAGTCTCATCTTCCTCCATCTCCTCATCTTCATCTTCCTCTTCATCCTTGTCGCGGCCGCGGGAGGCCTATCTCCTTGCCGCGGCTTGGCCTTGTCGCGGTTACCTCCCCGGGCGGGAAGCTTCTTGCCGGATCCTCCGCCACCTCCCTGGGCTCTCTCCTTATCGCGGCGCTCGTACTCAGCCTTCTGTAGCTCCGCCATCTGCTCTACTTTTTTGCAGGTTTGGAGATCATGGCCTTTGGTGCGGTGGATCTTGCAATAATGCTTGATGGAGCCGTCCTGCTTGTCGGCGGCCACTACAGCCTCGCCGGAGTCGTCGGTCTTGGCTTTGTCAGAGCCGCCTCCGTTGCCGGAATGCTCAACAACTAGCACATCCTTAGCTTTCCTCTTCCTATTGTTCCGCCTCTGGTTCCTCCTTGCCGGGGCGGCGTCCTCGCTGTCAGATCCTTCTGCTCCGGCAACCTCTTCGGGGATTTTCCTCCCCTCTTCAGCCCGTGCACACTTGTCGGCGAGAGCGTAGAGCTCGCTGACATCTCTGATCTTTACCATCGCCATCTCCTCCCTCATCCTGCGGTTACGCACGTTCTGATGAAACGCGCTGATAACCGCGGCAGGGTGGACGTCCGGGATGTTGCGCTGCACCTGGCTGAATCTTTGTATATACTTGCGCAGGGGCTCTCCCTCCTTCTGGACGAGCAAGTGGAGGCCACTCTCCTGGCCATGAGGCTTGTGGCCACCCGTGAAGGCGCCGACAAACTGATGGCACAGGTCTGCCCATGAAGAGATGGAGCCGTCCGGCAAGTGCATGAGCCAAGATCTGACGTTAGGCTTGAGTACCAGCGGGAAGTAGTTGGCGAGGATCTTCTCGTCGCGTCCTCCGGCAGCCTGCACCGCGATGGTGTAGATGCTGAGAAACTCCGACGGGTGTATCCTGCCGTCATACTTCTCGGGCACATCTGGCTTGAAGTTTTTAGTTTTGGGCCACTGGACTTGCCGCAGCTCGCGGGTGAACGCAGGGCAACCAGCCGCGTATGGCAAGTCGCCTGGTTCTCCGGTGCGTCTTGGCGTCTGCCGATGGGGCCCGCGCTGGTCAGATTGACGTCGCGCTTCTCTTCGGCGCTCGATGCGAGTGCGAGCGTCTTCGTGTTGCCGTTCTTGGAGAACGTGGCGCTGATCCCGGCGAGTTCGCGGGTCCGATGACGCGGTGGAGTCGGCGTCAGGATTGGTCCGGCGAGCTGGTGATCTTGGCCTGTGGGGCTGGGAGCGCACGGAAGCGGTACCCCCAGCGGTCCCGTCGGCGCCGTCCTGCGCCGGGGCGTCTTGTGGCCGGTGACGGCCGGAAGCCCTTGCGACCAAGGTTTGGAAAATGATAGCCTCACAACGAGTTTTTTGCAGCTCTTAAGGCGCCCGGCGAGGCCTGAAGTAGGAACGTCGCGAGGCGGAAACTAATTCAAACGTGCCAAGCTAAGTTGTTCCTACACGCTAACGTATAACAACAGCGCCATGACACAACACAAGAACAATAAATGCAGCATGTTAACTAGGAAATCATGGTTTGTTGCACGCCCCCAAGGGGCCCCATACTTGTCTCTCTCAATGCAGGAAGGAAGGAAAATAAAACAGAAGCAGCGCGCGCCTTGCAGCAGTTCGCGAGGAGGGGTCTATGGCATCCTCCTGAGCTCAGCCAGACCCCACCTCGCGCTTCACCGAAGTGCGGCGACGGGACGACCCACTACCGCCATCGAGGCGGGCACGGCGACACGGCGGTTGATCGTAGCTGCCGCTGGAGGAGCTAACACCGGAGGAAGGGCCGTCATAGCTTGACGAGCCACGGTAGCCGCCGGGAGCAAGTTCGCCTTCACCCTCATCACGACAATCACCAAGACCAAGCACCTCATCGCCGTTGCTGTCTTCAGGGCACACCCAACGCGGCGGCCATTTTCTCTGAACACCCTCACGTAGAGGGTCGTGTCACCATCGTACTTGAAGTGGATGGTGCACCGCCTGCCTAGCCCGCGCGCGCGGGCAAACGTCTGCCAGCCTCAGGGCAAGGCTGCGTTGCTGGCGACGGAGACCACCACCGCAACCCAGGAGGCCCTGCTGCAGCAGTCATCCGCTTGCAACCAAAGCCAGCCTGGACCAGTGGCCGGTAGCTCGCCGAAGGAGCGCGGGAGCTGAAGCCAGTTGCCGGCCAGGTCTTCTGACCACACAACGAATTCTGGCAGCACCTCCGCCGAGTGGAAGCGCGGCCGGGGAGGCTGTGCGGCCACATCACGCCTTCCTCCACCAACCGGGCTGCCTCGACATGGTCGGCCCCCAACACGTGAAGGGGAGGAGGGGGTCGCAGAGTGCTTGCGAGGGCGACCGCATCCGCGCTGGGGAGGAGGAGAGTTAGGCCCTTCCTGGCGAGCCTTCCCCTTCTCCGCGGCCGAAAACCTCTTCGCAGGCGCCATGGGGGGCGCTACAAGCAATAAAGTGAGGGAGGAGAAGCGAGCGGAATGGGAGGAGATGGGCGACGAGGGCTCTCGCCCCTCCTTTTTTATAGCCCAAGGGAGGCCAACCGTCGACCTCCACGATTGCAGGAAATGATAACCCTTTTTGCATGCATCAGGGACTCGTCAAGTCGGGCAGTTGCCAAGGAAGCATGGGGAAGCGAAGACACCCACGTCCAATTAGTCGCCACGCGTCGACCAAGGCCGCAGGCTGTTGGGGCCCGCGGCACTCCACATTTTCCCTTTGGCTTCGTCGATAAGCCAAGTCCGAGCGTGCCTTGGGCCCGGGGTATACTGTCGGTGTTCTGGGAACGGGGGTCCCCAAACTTGCCTGCCTGCGGCCCACGGTGTGGCTCCACCAATGGCCCAACATGGCCCGTCTTCGTCAACCAACACTCAAGACCCTCACGAAGGGCCAAGACTCGTGGGGCGGACGACACAAGGCCTCCTCAGGAGCAACCTCACCAGGCAGGCTCGCGAGGGAGGCGGAGAGATCAAGGCAAGGCGTACCTTGTGAGGTTCCCGTGACGCGAGCCGTGACGACTATCAGTGTCATAATCGGTGGATCTCGGGTAGGGGGTCCCGAACTGTGCGTCTAAGGCTAATGGTAACAGGAGGCGGAGGACACAATGTTTACCCAGGTTCAGGCCCTCTTGATGGAGGTAATATCCTACTTCCTGCATGATTGATCTTGATGATATGAGTATTACAAGAGTTGATCTACCACGAGATCGTAGAGGCTAAACCCTAGAAGCTAGCCTATGATTCTGATTGTTGTTGTCCAATGGACTAGACCCTCTGGTTTATATAGACACCGGAGGGGGCTAGGGTTACACAGAGTCAGTTACAGAGAAGGAGATCTACATATCCGAATTGCCAAGCTTGCCTTCCACGCAAAGGAGAGTCTCACCCGGACACGGGATGAAGTCTTCAATCTTGTATGTTCACAGTCCAATAGTCCAGCTAAAGTATATAGTCCGGCTGTACGAGGACCCCCTAATCCAGGACTCCGTCAGTAGCCCCTGAACCAGGCTTCAATGACGAAGAGTCCGGTGCGCAGATTGTCTTCGGTATTGCAAGGCGGTTCCCTTTCCGAATACTCCATAGAAGATTTAGAACACAAGGATCGTGTCCGTCTCTGCAAAACAAATTCCACATACCACCGTAGAGAGCACAATATTCCACAAATCTAATCTGCTGACAACTTTTCACAGCATTACATCACGCCACGGCCCAGTCAGTAATCAAACCGTTTTTCTCAACCAGTGATACGTCTCCGTCGTATCTACTTTTCTAAACACTTTCGCCCTTGTTTTGGGCTCTAACTTGTATGAATTGAATGGAACTAACCCAGACTGACGCTGTTTTCAGCAGAATTGCCATGATGTTGTTTTATGTGCAGAAAACAAAAGTTCTCGGAATGACCTGAAACTCCACGGAACACCTTAGAAAAATAATAAAAAATCCTTGCCAAAGATGAAGACCAGGGGGCCCACACCCTGTCCACGAGGTTGGGGGCGCGCCCCCACTGGGCGCGCCCCCTACCTCGTGGGCCCCCTGGTGGCCCTCCGACGCCAACTCCAACTCCATATATTGGCTTTCGGGGAGAAAAAAAACCAGAGAGAAGAAATCATCGCGTTTTACGATACAGAGCCACCGCCAAGCCCTAATCTCTCTCGAGAGGGCTGATCTGGAGTCCGTTCGGTGCTCCAGACAGGGGGATTCATCGCCGTCGTCATCATCAACCATCCTCCATTACCAATTTCATGATGCTCACCGCCGTGCATGAGTAATTCCATCGTAGGTTTGCTGGACGGTGATGGGTTGGATGAGATTTATCATGTAATTGAGTTAGTTTTGTTAGGGTTTGATCCCTAGTATCTACTATGTTCTGAGATTGATGTTGCTATGACTTTGATATGCTTACTGCTTGTCACTAGGACCCGAGTGCCATGATTTCAGATATGAACCTATTATGTTTTCATGAATATATGTGGGTTCTTGATCCTATCTTGCAAGTCTATAGTCACCTAGTATGTGTTATGATCCGGCAACCCCGAAGTGACAATAATCGGGACCACTCCCGGTGATGACCATAGTTTGAGGAGTTCATGTATTCACTATGTGCTAATGCTTTGTTCCGGTTCTCTATTAAAAGGAGGCCTTAATATCCCTTAGTTTCCAATAGGACCCCGCTGCCACGGGAGGGTAGGACAAAAGATGTCATGCAAGTTCTTTTCCATAAGCACGTATGACTATATACGGAATACATGCCTACATTACATTGACAAACTGGAGCTAGTTCTGTGTCACCCTATGTTATGACTGTTACAGGACGAACTGCATCTAGCATAATTATCCATCACTAATCCGCTGCCTACGAGTTTTCCATATACTGGTTCTCGCTTATTTACTTTTCCGTTGCTACTGTTACAATCACTACAAAATACCAAAAACATTACTTTTGCTGTCTTTACTTTTGTTGCCGTTACCACCACTATCATATTACTTTGCTACTAAAAACTTTGCTGTAGATACTAAGTTTCCAGGTGTGGTTGAATTGACAACTCAGCTGCTAATACTTGAGAATATTCTTTGGCTCCCCTTGTGTCGAATCAATAAATTTGGGTTGAATACTCTACCCTCGAAAACTGTTGCGATCCCCTATACTTGTGGGTTATCAAGACCTTTTTCTGGCGCCGTTGCCGGGGAGCATAGCTCTATTCTTTGAGTCACTTGGGATTTATATCTGCTGGACACTATGAAGAACTTGAAACATGATCGAACTACTATTTTGCCCTCAACTACGAGGGGAGGTAAGGAACTGCCATCTAGCCTTGCACTAGATTCTCCTTCTGTTATGAGTAAGCTAGCGACACCTAAACCTGCTACTGCTATGAAATCTAATATGTCGCATGTTATTGATGATGCCACTTTTGCTATGCATGATACTTATGATGAAACTACTTCTATGCTTGATACTACTGTGCCACTTGGTGAATTTCTTGATGAGCAAATTGCTAGGTCTTGAGAAAGAGAAATTATTGAACCTGAATACGATGATTATAGTGATGATGAGAGTATGCCTGCTATTCCTGAGGGTTATCTTTTTGATGCAGAATCTTCTGCAGCTATTTTTGCTTGCCAGGATAGATATGAACTTTAGAGGTTGCTAGTTAAATGGAGTAAAGAATCCTTTAGAGATAGAATGAGACCCGACCCTGCTTTTGCCACTTCACCTATTTGTGTTCCCGATAAGGATTATTATGATTATTCTGTTGATCCAGATATAATTACTTTGGTTGAATCTGATCCTTTTTAAGGTTATGAATCTAAAACTGTTGTGGCACATCTTACTAAGTTAAATGATATAGCTGCCCTGTTTACTAATAATGAGAGATCGCGCTACCTTTATTTACTCAAAATATTGCCGTTCTCATTAAAGAGTGATGCTATGATATGGTTTAATTCTCTTGATCCTGGTCGTGTGCAAAGTGCCCAGGATATGATTTATTACTTCTCTTCTAAAGATTTCCCTGCTCATAAGAAACAAGCTGCTTTGAGGGAAATATACAACTTTGTGCAAATTGAAGAAGAGAGTCTCCCACAAGCTTGGGGGAGGCTTCTCAAGTTACTTAATGCTTTACCTGATCATCCTCTTAAGAAACCTGAAATACTTGATATCTTTTATAATGGACTAACTGATGCTTCCAGAGATTACCTGGATAGTTGTGCTGGTTCTCTTTTCAAGGAAAGAACACTGGATGAAGCTGAAATTCTATTGAATAATATGTTGACAAATGAAAATAATTGGGCACCTCCAGAGCCAACTCCTGAGCCAGCTCCAGAGCCAATTGTTGAGCCTATTCCTAAACCAACTCCGAAGAAGAGAGGTGTTCTATTTCTCAGTCCCGAAGATATGCAAGAGGCAAAGAAATCTATGAAAGAAAAAGGTATTAAAGCTGAAGACGTTAAGAATTTACCTCCTATTGAAGAAATGTGCGGTCTTAATTTCGCCTGTTGAAGAAGTATATGATCTCAATTACTTATTCACTGAAGAACCTCCTGATATCCCGACACAGGTAGTAAAGGTAAATTCTCTCTATATATATGATAAAGCTGAAGTCCCTCCTACTAAAATTGCTAGTCAGTGCTTGGATGAGTTTGATGACTTTATGTTTAAGCAAGATGACTTTAATGCTTTTTTTGGTAGACAATTAAAACAGAATACCTTTATGATTAAACGCTTAGGTGATTATATGGCTGATATTAGAGGTGAACTTAAACTTGTTAGAAAACATGCTTCTATGGTTACCACTCAAGTAGAACAAGTACTTAAAGCTCAAAAAGAAGTGCTTGATGAAATGAATAGTAAGAAAAATGATTATGCTGTTAGAGTGGCTACTAGAACTGGTAGAATGACTCAGGAACCTTTGTATCTTGAAGGCCACCCTAAGAGAATCGAGCAAGATTCTCAGAGAAATAATATTGATGTACCTAGTTCTTCTAAAAGGAAGAAAAAGAAAAATGATAGGACTTTGCAAACTTCTAGTGAACCTATTGCTGAACCACCTGAGAATCCGAATGATATCTCTATTTCTGATGCTGAGACACAATCAGGTGATGAACATGAACCTAGTGATAATGTTAATGATGATGTTCATGATAACGCTCAACCTAGTAATGATAATGATGTAGAGATTGAACCTGCTGTTGATCTTGATAACTCACAATCAAGGAATCAATGTTATGATAAAAGAGACTTTGTTGCTAGGAAAACATGGTAAAGAAAGGGAACCATGGGTTCAGAAACCCATGCCTTTTCCTCCGAAACCATCAAAGAAAAAGGATGATGAGGATTTTGAGCACTTTGCTGAAATGATTTGACCCATCTTTTTGCGTATGCGATTAACTGATGTGCTCAAAACAAATCCTTATGCTAAGTATATGAAGGATATCATTACTAATAAAAGAAAGATACCAGAAGCTGAAATTTCCACCATGCTTGCTAATTATACTTTTAAGGGTGGAATACCAAAGAAACTTGGAGATCCTGGAGTGCCTACTATACCATGCTCCATTAAGAGAAATTATGTTTAATTTGCTTTATGTGATCTTGGAGCCGGTGTCAGTGTTATGCCTCTCTCTTTATATCGTAGACTTGACTTGAATAAGTTGACACCTACTGAAATATCTTTGCAAATGGCTGATAAACCAACTGCTATACCTGTCGGTATCTGTGAGGATGTGCCTATTGTAGTTGCAAACGTTACTATTTTAACAGACTTTGTTATTCTTGATATTCCCGAGGATGATAGTATGTCTATTATTCTTGGAAGACCTTTCCTTAATACTGCAGGGGCTGTTATTGATTGCAACAAAGGCAAGGTCACTTTTCATGTTAATGGCAATGAGCACACGGTACATTTTCCGAGGAAACAACCCCAAGTTTATAGTATCAACTCTATTGGAAAAATTCCATCGATTATATTTGGAGGTTTTGAATTTCCTCTCCCTACTCTCATGAAAAAGTATGATATTCTTATTGTTGGGGATTTTAATATCCCCGTTGAGGTAAGTTAGTGTTATTCGAAATTTCTCCGGTTCCGTGTTATTCGAAATGAGTTTGTTAACAAGACTTGATCAACCTTGTTAGTAGGTTCATTTTGATGATCACGAGATGGATGAAACTAGAAGCACAACCTTCTATACCCTCTTTATATTTTCTGTTATTTAGTAGAAATAAAATAAAATAGTATTTTTCTGTCTGTCTCCTGACTTATCCGTGAAATATAAACATATCCCGAAAATAGAAGTCCTCAGAATGCCATGCCAATTTAATATGATTTTTTCGGGAATATTTGAGGATTTACTGTGCAAAAATTACCGCGGGGGGAGCTGCCACCTGGTCACAAGGGTGGAGGGCGCGCCTACCCCCGGCGCCCCCCTGCCTCGTGGGCCCACGGTGGCCCTCCTCCACTTATTCCCGCATCCATCTTCTTCCTCTGCTTCACACAAACACGAAAAACCAACTCAAGCACGAGTTCCAGCCCCCGTTGCTGTGATTTTCGATCTCCTTACTCAAATGACCTCTTGCAAAACTGCTTGGGGAGATTGTTCCTTGGTATGTGACTCCTCCATTAGTCCAATTAGTTTTTGTTCTAATGCTTTATTCATTGCAAATTTGTGCTTCATAGGTGACCATGTTCTTGAGCTTGCATGTCAAATTTATATGGATCCAAGTAGTTCCAATGCTTTATATAGGCTCTAGGCACTTGTGGGAGTTGTTGCTATCAATTTATTGAAGTTGGTTCACTTTTTGTTTGAAGTTACTAAAAATTTCAGAAATTTTTCAGAGGAAACAATATGTTTAGGAGGATGTTCCAAGGTGGTTCTTCAAGGAAGCAAGGTCCCAGACTTGCAATACGTGATGCTAACGAGGAACCACAAAGAGACGCTCCTGTGAGGCCCTATGAATGGCCATCGGAAAATTTTATGAATCAACCGGGAATCAAAGAAGAATTTAGTGCATATTTGCGTAACGCCGGTCTTGAGGACTTTGAAGCTGACAAATGCCCCCAGTATCGCGATCTCACAAGTTCATTTGTGATGAGGTTTGAGTTTTCATCTTCGCGTAATTCTCCTTCAGTCATGTTTGACCTTTATGACAAATCTTATACCATGGACTTAGAGGATTTCACTTCTGCTTGCAAACTTCCATCTTGGTAATGTCAGGGATCCCCCTAAATCTGAATATAGAGACTTTCTTGCTAGAATAACTGTGGGGGAATCTAGAGATATAACACAAGCCACTATAGGGAGCGTTCACTTTCCTGCTATACATTATATTGCTCTCTTCATAGGTAGATGCATAAATGCTAAGGATGAAGCATGTCACATCTATGTCCCCGATCTCAAAGATTCTCGGAGTCTTTGTGTTAGGAGACCAATCTTATCATATGGGAGCCATTGTAGCTCGCAGGTTGCATCAGAATAGACATAACGGAGATTTCTTTGGAGGAATTTATGCAACCCGCTTAGCTAATTTTCTTGAGATAGACATTCGTGAGGTTGATATGGAGTTACCCCCTTCTTATTTAGATTTTGATTCTATGGTTTCCCTCCAGTTTGTTGAGAGGACTGAACCACCTCTCTAGTATCGACTAATCTTTAACAAACGTCATGTAGTCCATATTGCTCTTCCTGCTCTTGCCTTCTTTGATTCTCAGACAAAAGGAAGATATATTTTTACCAGAGAAGAGGCAGATGAGTACGAGAGGAGAGCGGATGCTGCTCGACGCCATGCTACAGCTCAGGCGGCGATAGCCGCTACATCGCAGTATGACCCCAACTTCACCTACGGGTATCCACCAGGCTATCCCTGGCAATAGACCAATTTAGGCCAAAAGCCTAAGCTTGGGGGAGTACGTATTTCCCACCAACATCACATTCATGTTCACACACACTCATTGTTAGATGTCGGTGCTCATACTCTTTCATTGTATTATCTATGCTAGTTTATTTTCTTTTTCCTGGTTTCTTCTTGTGTGTTTAATAAACCTTAAGAAAAAACCAAAAAATTAGTAGTAGTTTATCTCTTTGCTGTAGTAATTAAAAAGAAAACCCAAAAATATTTCCCGTTCTTCTTTTGTTTGTTGGGAGCTTTCCTGTGTAAATAGTTTTTATTTCTTTTTTTCTTTGGGGGTCAGTAGGAGAAGACCATGATTAAATTGTTGAAGTGGCTCTCATATGCATGATTGTTTATTTAACTTAGATCCCATATTACTTGTCTTCTCTCTTGAGTTGAATGCTTGCAGATTCCAGCTTAGTCCAATGCACGTGCACTCTTATTATTATACACATCGTTCGGTCGTGCAAGTGAAAGGCAATAATGATGATATATGATGGACTTATTGGGATGAGAAAAGCTGGTATGAACTCGACCTCTCTTGTTTTTGTAAATATGATGATTCATCGTTCTGGAGTCAGCTATTATGAAGTAAACATATTTGCAATGACATTTAGAGATTATAGTTGCATGTTCCATGCTTGATTAGCTATGAGTTATAATGGTTTACCTTACGTGCCAACATGCTATTAGAATGATTATGATGTGGTATGATGGGATGGTATACTCCTTTAAATGAATTGAGTGACTCGACTTGGCACATGTTCATTCATGTAGTTGAATCAAATCAACATAGCCTTCATGATATTTATGTTCATGGTGGATAATATCCTACTCATGCTTGTATTCAGTGTAAATTAATTTTAATGCATGTTTACGACTGTTGTCGCTCTCTGAGTTGGTCGCTTCCCAGTCTTTTGCTAGCCTTCACCTGTACTACGCGGGAATACTGCTTGTGCATTCAAACTCCTTCAACCCCAAAGTTGTTCCATATGAGTCCACTATACCTACCTATATGCAGTATTTACCTGCCGTTTGAAGTAAATTTGTATGTGCCAAACTCTAAACCTTCAAATAAACATTCTGTTTTGCATGCTCGAATAGCTCATATGTCAACTAGGGCTGTCCTGATCTTTCGTGTTAGGCGGGTTATTCTCAAGAGGAGTGGACTTCGCTCCTCATTCACGAGAAAATGGCTGGTAATCGGGATGCCCAGTCCCATGCTTTATGCAAACTAAATCAAAAAAACTGCAAACAGAACTCCCCCTGGGACCCGTTGAATGATGGAAGCACTCGTTGTTTCGAGCAAGCCATGGATTGACGCTTGTGGAGGAGGGGGAGCATAAACTTTACCATTCTGTTTGGGAACCGCCTATAATCTGTTTAGCATGGAAGATATCATCGTCTTTTAGTTGTTATGTTAACAATGAAAGTATGCTGCTCAAAATATAATTTATCTCTATTTCAAAACCGAGTTCTGGCACCTCTACAAATCCATGCTTCCCTCTGCGAAGGGCCTAGCTATTTACTTTTATGTCGAGTCAGCACCCTTCTTATTAAAAGCACCCGTTGGAGAGCACACTGTCGTTTGCATCCATTATAATTGGTTTATATTGGGTATGACTTGACTGGATCTCTTTTACCATGAATTACAATGTTTAGTCAGTCCTTGATCTTTAAAGGTGCTCTGCATTTATGTTTTGCGGTCTCAGAAAGGGCTAGCGAGATACCATTTTGTTATATCATGTTATGATTATTTTGAGAAAGTGTTGTCATCCGAGTTTTATTATTATAACTCGCTAGCTGATTATGCTATTGATATGAGTAATTGTTAGACCTAAGTGTTATTGTTAGTATGGTTAGTTCATAATATTTGCTGAACCTTGAATGCTGGCTTTTCATGTTTACAATAACAAGAGCAAACAGAGTTTGTAAAAGTTTTTCTTTTTCTCTTTCAGTTTGTCAACTGAATTGCTTGAGGACAAGCATGGGTTTAAGCTTGGGGGAGTTGATACGTCTCCGTCGTATCTACTTTTCCAAACACTTTTGCCCTTGTTATGGACCCTAACTTGTATGATTTGAATGGAACTAACCGGATCGACGCTGTTTTTGAGAATTGCCATGATGTTGTTTTATGTGCAGAAAACAAAAGTTCTCGGAATGACCTGAAACTCCATGGAACACCTTAGAAAAAATAATAAAAAATCCCCGCCAAAGATGAAGACCAAGGGGCCCACACCCTGTCCACGAGGGTGGGGGGCGCCCCCTGGGCGCGCCCCCTACCTCATGGGCCCCCTGGTGGCCCTCCGACACCAACTCCAACTCCATATATTGGCTTTTGGGGAGAAAAAAACCAGAGAGAAGAAATCATCGCGTTTTACGATACGGAGCTGCCGCCAAGCCCTAATCTCTCTCGGGAGGGCTGACCTAGAGTCCGTTCGAGGCTCCGGAGAGGGGCATTCGTCGCCGTCGTCATCATCAACCATCCTCCATCAACAATTTCATGATGCTCACCGCCGTGTGTGAGTAATTCCATCATAGGCTTGCTGGACAGTGATGGGTTGGATGAGATTTATCATGTAGTCGAGTTAGTTTTGTTAGGGTTTGATCCCTAGTATCCTCTATGTTCTGAGATTGATGTTGCTATGACTTTGCTATGCTTAATGCTTGTCACGAGGGCCCGAGTGCCATGATTTCAGATCTGAACCTATTATGTTTTCATGAATATATGTGTGTTCTTGATCCTATCTTGCAAGTCTATAGTCACCTACTATGTGTTATGATCCGGCAACCCCGAAGTGACAATAATCGGGACCACTCCCGGTGATGACCATAGTTTGAAGAGTTCATGTATTCACTATGTGCTAATGCTTTGTTCCGGTTCTCTATTAAAAGGAGGCCTTAATATCCCATAGTTTCCAATAGGACCCCGCTGCCACGGGAGGGTAGGACAAAAGATGTCATGCAAGTTCTTTTCCGTAAGCACGTATGACTATATACAGAATACATGCCTACATTACATTGACGAACTGGAGCTAGTTCTGTGTCACCCTATGTTATGACTGTTACATGACGAACCGCATTCGGCATAATTATCCATCACTAATCCGGTGCCTACGTGTTTTCCATATACTGGTTCTCGCTTATTTACTTTTCCGTTGCTACCGTTATCACCACTATCATATTACTTTGCTACTAAATACTTTGCTGCAGATACTAAGTTTCCAGGTGTGGTTGAATTGACAACTCAGCTGCTAATAACAAGCTATTGCACATATTGCGAGGCGGCTCCCTTGGCACGTCTTGTCGAAGCAACGATCATGTCCCCTTATCATGGGATTCTCATCAGTACGGGTGTGGGTAACCCAACCGCACCATCAATCGCGGCGCTTGGGGAATAAGCGATTTTACGGGGCAAGTGGGGAGGCGCACAATTTCTACCGCCTTTATAAAGGGATAAGAATTCCTCTTTTTCACCCACGCCTTCTTCTTCCTTCGCTCATCCATTCTCGCATGCTCGAGCTCTAGCGCTCAGGCTCTCATCTTCTCCGTAAAGCCATTCCAAACATGTCCAGAGCGGGAGGCAAGTGGATGGCCTCCTCCGTTACGGAGGAGGACATCACGAAGCTCCGGGAGGCCGGATACTTGGCCGCTGAAATCGCGCACCGGCTCCCGTACGCAGGGCAGATCGTCCCTACTCCGGAAACCCATGAGAGGGTTGTGTTTCTTGCCCACTTTGTCCGCAGAATGGGATTTCCTCTCCACCCCTTTGTCTGCGGGCTCATGTTTTACTATGGGCTAGATTTCCATGATTTGGCCCCCAATTTCATCCTCAACATCTCGGTGTTTATCATCGTGTGCGAGGCCTTCCTCTGCATCAAGCCCCACTTCGGCCTGTGGCTGAAGATCTTAAACGTGAAGCCGAAGATATTGGTCAGCCAGCAAGCACAGTGCGGAGGCGCCACGGTGGGCAAGATGCCCAACGTCACCTGGCTCGAAGGCTCCTATGTGGAGACCGTGAAGGGGTGGCAATCGGGGTGGTTCTATATCACCGAGCCGCGCAACTCCAACTGGGTGGCGGCCCCGGAATTTCGATCTGGCATCCCCATGCAGCTTACATCCTGGAAAAGGAAGGGTTTAGCCTAGGGTGAGCCAGCGGAGCTGACCGGACTCCAGAACTGTGTCAAAAATATGATAAGCAAGAAAATCAAGCTTGTCAACGTGGTCCAGGTCATGCTCTTCTGCCGGATCCTTCCGTGTCAAAGACGGGCATTCAACATGTGGGAGTTCTACCCGGCCGAACACCAGACGATGCGAGAGCTCTTCGACACGATGCACAAAGACGTCTGGAAGGTGATGTTCAAGGCCGCCGAGGTGCCTCCTCCCATTACCGAGGATCGTGGACTCAGCATAAAGCGTCGCGCTAATCCGGTAAGCTATCTGTATTTCACAAGATGCGCCTTTCCCAGTATGTTCGTGGGAGGAATCTAAGCCTCCACGTCGATTTAACAGGACTGGGTAGCGACAATGGAGTGGATCGACTGTCCAGCTCCACTACATGAAGATCCAGCAACAGCTCTCTTAACGGAGATGCTATTTCCGGCACCCTACGAGGTGCCGGAGAAGAAGGCCAAGATAAGACGGCCACGGGTGTCACAACCCTAGAATTTGTTTGCAATAGTTGCATCAGAGTGCATCATGCATCATGTTTAAATTCAGTTGAAATTTGAATTGAGGAATTTTCACAGCCTCAGAAACCTTCTAAAAATGATCAACATTAAAATCTTCTCAAAGAAGTCCAAGAAAATGTTCCTCTTAGTCTCTGAAAATATTGCAAAGAGGTAAAACTCAAAACAATATTTTTGGTATCTCAGAGTTAATTATTTTGGGCCTTTGAATTAAATAAATAACTATTTGCATTGGATATATATTTCTTAATTAATTAATATATGTCCAATAATTACGATCTTTGATGAAGGGCTCGGAATAATCCTACTAGTCCCTACCATGATTATCGAAGCAATAAAAATGATTTAGTGTCTAAAACTAAATCAAAACAAACTACTGAAAATAGAAAACAGAATTAAATAGAATTAAGAGAAAGAGAAGCCACTTGGGCCACTTACCTAGCATGACACACTGGCCCAAGATTGTGGTGAGGCTGGCCCAGCCCACGTGAGCCGCCACTGTCTCCCACCTCGTGCGTGCGGAAGGGCGAGGCGTGGGCACCGCGGCGGCCGCGCGCCCGGCCACCTCCTCCCTGTCTGGCTGCCCCCTTCTCCCTCTGGACGCCCTGGACGTCGACACGTACCTTCCCAGGCCCCTCTCACTCTCTCTCGTTCTTTCTCCTCCTCTCCCTCGCTCTCTCTCACCGCGCCCGAGCGCTGTCATCGCCACCGACGCCGTTCGCCGCGGCCACTGGCCACCCCTCGCCCTGCCGCTGAGCTCAGGAGCTCCTCGACCCCCCTCTTCCTCCCCACCGAGCCAAGCCCCTCGGGAAGCTCTGCATCGCCTCCACGCCATCGTCTTCGTCCTCGACCGCCGCCGATGGTCGCCGCCGATTCGCCGTCATCTGTGCGCCCCCGAGCTCGTCGATGACCCCACCCGATGCGCTGTGAGATCCTCCGTCTTTCCCCCTCCTCCCCGAGCTCGTTCCTGTCCTCTAGCTATGCCAGCCGCCGTACCCGAGCGCCGCCGTCCGCCATGGTCGTTGCTCTCGCAGCCACCGTGCGTCTCCGCTCGAGCTTGAGCCTTCGGCGTGCTCCTGGAGCAACGGCGAATCCAACTCAACCCCTAGCTAGCTCCCCCATGCACTGGAACCACGCGGCAGCCCATGCCCGAGCTCCGGCCGCCGCAAAACTCGTCGCCGGTGCCTCTGCAGGCCACCCCAGCTCTGGCCACCACCACTGGTCGATGCAGCTCGCTCCCGGGAACACGAGGAGCAAACCCGCCTCAAACCGTGGGCGTGGCGAAATCCCGACGATCTCCGCCATGAATGGTGCGTCGCCGCGAAACTCCGGCGGATTGATGACATGGACGTCATTAGACGCTAACCCTGCCACCTAAGCAACCCTAACAGCCACTGACAGTGGGGCCTATAGCACGGTCAAGCCCAGTCAGCATCGGGTTTGACCGGATCCAACCCCAGTGTCACTGACATGTGGGTCCCAACCGTCAGGTTTGACCCTGGCCAGCGCTGTTGACTTGCTGACGCATGCATGACGCAGTGCTGACGCAATTAATCTTTTACTGGATTTATTTTTTATATAGGAAATTCCAGAAAATAACTAAAACTTCTAAAATTCATATAAAATCAACCGTAGCTCCAAATCAAACAAATTATATATGAAAAATTATCAGAAAAATTCAAGGAATCCATCTGTACCATTTTCATGCATGTTTGAACAATGTTTGTCCTCTGTTTTGGACAAAACAAATAAAGGGCATTTAAATAATCATATATGGAGTTGGAATTTGAATCATGTATTCAAACCAACTTCATTTAAATCATAGCTAGGTGCATTAGCTCAAATCACAGCATATTTCCATGTCATGATCATGCATCATAATGTGGCATTGCATTGATTGTGTTCTTCCTTGTTTGCCGGTAATTGTCCCCTCTCGATAGACGTGGTTCCGGCGATGTGATCGATGACACCGATGAAGAACTATATTATCTTCAGAAGTGCCAGGCAAGCAAAACCCCCTTGTTCATTCCGATATAATCCCACTCTCTCGCTCCTGCTCTCTTTTACTGCATTAGGACAACAACGAATCATTTGTTACTTGCTGCGGTAGCTGAACCCCTTTATCCTTTGCATGACCTGTCATTCCACTGTAAATAGATGAAACCCACTAGCATGAGTAGGAGTTGTTTGAGCCCTGTTGTGCCTACTCATTCATGCTTGTTTGTCATGCCTGCTATTGCTTAGAGTTGTGTAATGGGTCCGATTCATCGAGGATGAATCGAGGTGTGTGAACATGTCCTCTTGTGTGTGAGCTAAATGTGTGAACACGATTTGGTAAAGGTAGCGGTGAGAGGCCATGTAGGAGTACATGGTGGGTTGTCTCATTCTGGCCGTCCTCAGAACTGAGTTACGTGTTTGTGATCCATGATTCAGCTACTACCACGCATTGGGCCCGAAACCAATGGACCCTCTCGGCTTCTTAATCACCCTTGTCCTCTGTCCGGGGAGTTGCAAGTAGTTTCGGTGTTTGTAGTATCTTTGGAGGCCGTCTTGCAGCGCTGACCGTAGGGGTGGGCTGTGATGCGGTAGGCACGTGGCACGGTGTACCGGGCGCCCGTTTGGTGTCTCGGGAACCCTGTTCACATCGTTTGGGGCTGTGAGCGAAACTTCGGCCGGAACTCCTCATAGATGGAACCCAAATAGGCAATAAACCTGGATTAGGGACTTGAGTGTTTAGGTAGGTCGTGGCCGACACCCACGTTGGGCTTCCGCTTGAAGGTTGCCGAGTACAAGTCGTGTAAACGGCGGTAAGTGGTGAGCGTGTGTGAAGAAGTACACCCTGCGCAGGTTAACATCATCTATTGAATAGCCGTGTCGCGGTAAAGGACTTCTGGGTTGCTGTGCAGTTCATAGACAAGTGAAAGTGGATACTCTAAAATCGCAAGATAAGCGTGAGTGCTATGGATGGCGTTCTCGTAGGGAGGCGAGGCGGATCCATAGTGGTGTATTGATATGGTGAATATGTGGACTCGTAGCGCCACCTCAAAAGAGTTACTTGCAAATCGTAGTTTAGGATAGCCACCGAGTCAAAGCTGGCTTGTTGCTGTTAAACCCCACCATCCCTTTTGTTGATAATGATGCATATGTAGTTAGTTACGATGTAAGTCTTCTGGGTACATTTGTACTCACGTTTGCCTATTTTATGTTTTTTGAGAGAGACTTGGTCTCGCTAGTAGTTCCACGTGGACTTGACGTTTAGCTTGTTACCTCAGCTACGATCTTGTGCCCTCGGCAGGATCTAGTAGATAGTCAGGCTTCTAAGCCTTCTTCATTTGTAGATGTCTGTACTCAGACATATTAGCTTCGCTTGTGCTTTGACTTGTATGCTCTCAATGTTGGGTCATGAGACCCTGTTTGTAATATCTCACTCCTCGGGCCTAATGAATAAATACTTGAGTCGTAGAGTCTTGTTGTGATGCCATGTTGTATTTGCACATATCGAGCATATTGTGTGTATGTTATTGAAATGCTTGGTATGTGTGGGATCGACTATCTAGTTGTTTATCTTTAGTAGCCTCTCTTACGGAAATGTCTCCTAGTGTTTCCACCGAGCCTTGGTAGCTTGCTACTGCTCCGGAACACTTAGGCTGGCGGCATGTGTCCTTCTTCGTTCTCGTGTCATCCCTTCGGGAAATGTCACGCGTTGAGTATCGGAGTCTGTTAGCCCGCCACTGCCCGGTTTACGAGTCCTGCTAGCCAAATGCTACAGCCGGAACTTATTCGCTGATGACCGACACGTTCGATCTTTGGGTCATGGATGCTGTCCTGTAAGTCTGTGCCACTTTGGGTTTACGACTAGCCATGTCAGCCGGGCTCCTTATCATATGGTTGCTAGCGACACTATCATATCGTGTGCCAAAAGCATAAGCGGTCCCGGCAAAGGTAAGGCGACACCGTGGGGATACCGCGTGAGGCCGCAAAGTGATATGAGGTGTTACATGCTAGATCGATGTGGCATTGAGTCGGGGTCCTGACAGCTTTGGTATCAGAGCTTGACTGCCTGTAGGTCCTCCAAGCCAAACTGGTCGAAGTTGAGTCTAGAAATGCTTTAGTTATGTAAGGGAATTGATTGTGGGATGGAACGTAAGGCTCTTTTTACTTCTTATACCTCATGGCCTTCTGATCTGAGTCATCCTCTTCTCTTCTACGGGGATTAAGAACTAGGCCTTCTCATCTATCTATCAGGATGACGTGTTACTAATCCATAGACTTATAGAATTGTTAGTTTCAAATCTCAGCTCAGTTTTACTACTTCCGTATGTTCATAACTGTTGATCTCGAAACCTTGATATGGTGCTTTGGAGTGGCTATGCCACCATCTTGTAGCATGTCTCCAATATTTTGAGCATTTACACCGTTATCTTTGTCCGACTCATCCTGGTTTCTAAACAATCGATGCACTTGCAAATCCTTTCCCTCGGTTTGATGTTCCTTTGGGCCAGGTTAATCACACTAATTGCTGAGTTGAGGTATTCTATTGCCTCGACATATATGTTGGAATTATTATTATGACCCTAGGTGTCTTAGTGGATCATCTAGTAATCTAGCTATGTTATGTGTTCCCAGTGTGATCATTCTGGCCAACATTCTCGAAGCATCCCGTGATGCCATTTAGTTAAGTAGGTATTCTATTCTGGGTTTTGAACCCAAGACTCACCCTACTTACCTCATGTTGATAGTGTTTGCTAGTTCCTTTAGGAAATTAGTAACCTTTGCATTAGTCCTCGAGGTCCGTGGTATTTCCTTCTTCCAAATACTATGAACCACTTATGGCAGAAGTTTGTTAAACCAAAAGATCACAACAAGAGTGCTCTCGATGAGTCCTCCATTTTATATTGTGACTCTGCCAGTTCTACCTTTCTCGCATGGGTTATCCGGAAGAAAAGTTGAGCTTAAGCTCGACATGCTAATCTATGCTTCCACAACTCAGAAAATTATATGTTCCTTTGAGTTGTCCTTCTTTAGTGGTATTCTGACCCCCGTCTATCATTTGATAGTCAAGATTATGTGTGCATTCGTTCATCGATGCCTATTATTCTGTGGTCCGTCAAGCCATTCTATTCGGAATGACTTGGAGAAACAAACTCCGGTACCTTGTCCATTTCTAGGATTGGGTCAAAGCAGTTGTATTCCACAGATCAAAATGCCAATCCAGCTTTTGTTCTGTTCCACCTTGGAGTGTTACCATCTTTATGTCGGATTGTCATGAGAATTGCACTACCTCTTATGAATTCTTGATGCGATAATACTTCTTGCCATCATTGTTCATTCCTCGGTTCCTGTGTTATTGTAACCGGAATGCCGACAAGTGAACCGTGGTGTGTGAAATCAATCACTGGCAACTCCGTTGCTTGGTAGTTAAAGGACGATAACCTCATTCTTAGCGTGTTGATTATTAAATCGTCACCCTAAGGTTGATTGTGCTACCTAGTTCTTATTTACGGTGCACTCCTCGATCAATGAGTTGGGATTTTGTCAAACCCTTGCTCTATTGATCATATCGTCTTATACGAGAAGCAAGATTGTTCTCGGCGTAGTAACATATCGGTGGATCGTGATTTTCCGGTATCTTCCGGAAGTATTACAGGTTGTCACCGACCGCTATGTTGAGTTCGTGATCAAGTTGGTTTCATATAAACCACCCCTTCTCCAAGAATCGTGTGTTGCATACCCACGAGCTGGTTGGTTAAGCAACAACAACTTGGAGAGTTGGAAGATAAAAGCTTGTCCGACTTAGCTCATATTAAGGGATATCTTGTATATGTGTTGAAGAAAGATGATATCCCCATCGATTGGTCCTCGTGATCGGTTGTTGGACTTATTGTCTTGCCAAAACTTTGATTTGAGTATGGGCTATCCTCAAATCAAGTCGGAATAACGATGTTAAGTAATGTTGTCTTACTCGTGGATTTTCCTCGAGCATACACCATTACATCTTTTGGGTCGACCAATGCTATCACTTGTTCTCATAATTATGGAATTCAATCTTCTTGGAAAACCAGGATGAATTGTTGCTGAGCCCATCGACAACATCCTTATCTTCTCCATAATCTTGATGAACATTAAGCTAGTATTGGAAACTTTTGAAAACATTTGTTCATGCTAGCTCATGAAACATATGTTCGGATGTAAGAAGTGACTCTCTCTAACTCACGTGTACTTGGTGCAAGTTGCCGCCGTGGATTCGAGAAAGTCAATGTTGTTTCCTCTGGAATCATCCCAAGTTAGTCATGCACGTGCGAAGTGCCCTATGGTTTGATAGGTTGGCCGCCTCCATTCTATATGTGTTCCTAGCACACCAAGCCACTGATTGACTTGTTCAAGGAGAAGAAGCTCCTTCTTAAGAGTATACCTTATGCAAGGCTTCGATATCCTCGATGATGGTTCCCCACCTGAACCCGGTAGTGTTTTATTATAAGACTACTCTGTGGCCATGTTTGTCTGGGACAACGTGTCCACGTGTTTGTAGCAAAACCAGCTCATGTTTTGGAGCTTACTACCGTAGTCCATTTCCCGAGAATCTCGCAACGTCGTCTCGTCAATTTGTGTTGCAAACTTTCATTCTTCTTTCTAGACTTGATGAGTCTAGATTATTCTGACACCAACCAGATCTGAATCTCAGGCAGATATGATGGTTGGGACATTTTCCAAGAGCTATAATATTGGCCTCTCGATAACCGGTAAAGTGGATGTCGTGGCCAACACACCCCGCCGGAAGACCTATTATTGTAGTATCTTGATTGAAGAAGTTGGCCACCTCCCCATAAGGATTTCGCAGGATTTACCTCCGTAACTATTCCTTAAGGATCCTTGAGCTTCCGAAGTCCGACCTTTTACTTGATGTTCTAGATACCGGACCATTTCAATGAATGGGATACACTAGCACATCAAGGAGAACATTAGAAGCGGAGTGCTAAATGTCTCTCGGTCGATCATCGATTTTATTTCCTTGGCCCGCTTAAGGTGAAATTGAGAAAGTGTTGTCTTCCTTTGTATCTGCATCCTCCACCGGTATTCGTCATGGTAGTATGTTGTGTTGCCAGGATCCCTGACATGGATATTGATAAAACCTTGATGAATATGGAAATGCTCAAGCTCTTGAAAGCACGCACAAGCACTAGGTGTTATCACCGGCACTAACTGGAATTGTTCCTAGTCTTTTCGGTTATGCTATAACCACTCCAATAGTGGAATCACTCTCTACTGTTGAGCTTCTCCCCAGTTACCAAAATCATTCCTTATGTTGTCTTCAACAAGGTAATCCACATCATCCAACCTGGCCGAGAATGTCATTCCTTCGGATTCCTTCAAATGATCAATTGTGAATTGCTTTAGGCTGGTATAAAGAGTTTCAATGATCTTTGAATCAAAGGTAATTCTTTTTGCCACTTGAGGGGATATTTCTGCGAGTCACCTTCTCTAAAGTGCATCGTTATGGAATCATGGCAGTTTATTCTCGCTACTTGAAACCCTCGTCAAATTGCTTCTTCGGTCCCTTCTGATGCATGTCTTGCCTCTCAGCTCAAGAGATGCTCTACATCTCATTCCGTGAGTTGATCTTGTGATCACTAAATGATCCATCCTTGTAGAGTGTTTCTATCCTCGTGTTGGATGAAGATCTCGAAAGCAAAGACGTCAAGATCGATTTGAAGCAATGAGTCAACATCTTCAAGAAGGGCAAATGGATCATGAAGATTGTGATAGTTTTGTGACCCCCCTTTCCTCTTACCTCACGTCCTGAATCTCGGGGCGAGATTCTTGTTTAGTGGGGGCGAGTTGTCACAACCCTAGAATTTGTTTGCAATAGTTGCATCAGAGTGCATCATGCATCATGTTTAAATTCAGTTGAAATTTGAATTGAGGAATTTTCAAAGCCTCAGAAACCTTCTAAAAATGATCAACATTAAAATCTTCTCAAAGAAGTCCAAGAAAATGTTCCTCTTAGTCTCTGAAAATATTGCAAAGAGGTAAAACTCAAAATAATATTTTTGGTATCTCAGAGTTAATTATTTTGGGCCTTTGAATTAAATAAATAACTATTTGCATTGGATATATATTTCTTAATTAATTAATATATGTCCAATAATTCTGATCTTTGATGAAGGGCTTTGGAATAATCCTACTAGTCCCTACCATGATTATCAGAAGCAATAAAAATGATCTAGTGTCTAAAACTAAATCAAAACAAACTACAGAAAATAGAAAACAGAAGTAAATAGAATTAAGAGAGAAAGAGAAGCCACTTGGGCCAGCTTACCTAGCACAGACACCTTGCCCGGCACTGTGGCTGAGGCCTGGCCCAGCCCACCAGAGCCGCCACCGTCTCCCACCTCGCGCCCGGAAGGGCGCGAGGCGCAGGCCACCACGCCAGCGCAAGACGCGCCCGCCACCTCCTCCTGTCTGCTGCCCCTTCTCCCCTCGACGCATACGGGCGTCGACACGTACCTTCCCCGGCCCCTCTCACTCTCTCTCGTTCTTTCCCCTCCTCTCCCTCGCTCTCTCTCACCGCGCCCGAGTGCTTTCATCGCCACCGACGCCGTTCGCCGCGGCCACTGGCCACCCCTCGCCCTGCCGCTGAGCTCAGGAGCTCCTCGACCCCCCTCTTCCTCCCCACCGAGCCAAGCCCCTCGGGAAGCTCTGCATCGCCTCCACGCCATCGTCTTCGTCCTCGACCGCCGCCGATGGTCGCCGCCGATTCGCCGTCATCCGTGCGCCCCCGAGCTCGTCGATGACCCCACCCGATGCGCTGTGAGATCCTCCGTCTTTCCCCCTCCTCCCCGAGCTCGTTCCTGTCCTCTAGCTATGCCAGCCGCCATACCCGAGCGCCGCCGTCCGCCATGGTCGTTGCTCTCGCAGCCACCGTGCGTCTCCGCTCGAGCTTGAGCCTTCGGCGTGCTCCTGGAGCAACGGCGAATCCAACTCAACCCCTAGCTAGCTCCCCCATGCACTGGAACCACGCGGCAGCCCATGCCCGAGCCATGGCCGCCGCAAAACTCGTCGCCGGTGCCTCTGCAGGCCACCCCAGCTCCGGCCACCACCACTAGTCGATGCAGCTCGCTCCTAGGAACACGTAGGAGCAAACCCTGCCTCAAACCGTGGGCCGTAGCGAAATCCCGACGATCTCCGCCGCGCGAAATGGTCGTCGCCAATAAACTCCGGCGGCGATGGCGTGGGCGTCATTAGGCGCTAACCGCCACCTAAGCAACCCTAACAGACCAGCGGCGGTGGGGCCTATAGCACAGTCGAGCCCGGTCAAGCGCCGGGTTTGACCGGATCCAACCCAGTGTCAGCGACATGTGGGTCCCAACCGTCAGGTTTGACCCTGGCCAGCGCTGTTGACTTGCTGACGCATGCATGACGCAGTGCTGATGCAATTAATCTTTTACTGGATTTATTTTTTATATAGGAAATTCCAGAAAATAACTAAAACTTCTAAAATTCATATAAAATCAACCGTAGCTCCAAATCAAACAAATTATATATGAAAAATTATCAGAAAAATTCAAGGAATCCATCTGTACCATTTTCATGCATGTTTGAACAATGTTTGTCCTCTGTTTTGGACAAAACAAATAAAGGGCATTTAAATAATCATATATGGAGTTGGAATTTGAATCATGTATTCAAACCAACTTCATTTAAATCATAGCTAGGTGCATTAGCTCAAATCACAGCATATTTCCATGTCATGATCATGCATCATAATGTGGCATTGCATTGATTGTGTTCTTCCTTGTTTGCGGTAATTGTCCCTCTCGATAGGCGTGGTTCGCGATGTGATCGATGACACCGATGAAGAACTATATTATCTTCAGAAGTGCCAGGCAAGCAAAACCCCCTTGTTCATTCCGATATAATCCCACTCTCTCGCTCCTGCTCTCTTTTACTGCATTAGGACAACAACGAATCATTTGTTACTTGCTGCGGTAGCTGAACCCCTTTATCCTTTGCATGACCTGTCATTCCACAGTAAATAGATGAAACCCACTAGCATGAGTAGGAGTTGTTTGAGCCCTGTTGTGCCTACTCATTCATGCTTGTTTGTCATGCCTGCTATTGCTTAGAGTTGTGTGAACATGTCCTACTGTGTGTGAGCTAAATGTGTGAACACGATTTGGTAAAGGTAGCGGTGAGAGGCCATGTAGGAGTACATGGTGGGTTGTCTCATTGCGGCCGTCCTCAGGAACTGAGTTCTGTGTTGGTGATCCATGATTCAGCTACTACCACGCATTGGGCCCGAAACCAATGGACCCTCTCGGCTTCTTAATCACCCTTGTCCTCTGTCCAGGAGTTGCAAGTAGTTTCGGTGTTTGTAGTATCTTTGGAGGCCGGCTTGGCTTTGACCGTAGGGGTGGGCTGTGATGCGGTGGCACGCGGCACGTGTACCTGCAGGCGCCCGTTTGGTGTCTCGGGAACCTGTTCACATCGTTTGGGGCTGTGAGCGAAACTTGGCCGGAACTCCTCATAGATGGAACCCAAATAGGCGATAAACCTGGATTAGGGACTTGAGTGTTTAGGTAGGTCGTGGCCGACACCCACGTTGGGCTTCAGCTTGAAGGTTGCGAGTACAAGTCGTGTGGCAATGAAGAAGTCTTTGAGCGTGTGTGAAGAAGTACACCCTGCAGGGTTAACATCATCTATTGAATAGCCGTGTCGCGGTAAAGGACTTCGGGTTGCTGTGACGGTTCATAGACAAGTGAAAGTGGATACTCTAAAATCGCAAGATAAGCGTGAGTGCTATGGATGGCGTTCTCGTGAGGGAGCGAAGCGGATCCATAGTGGTGTATTGATATGGTGAATATGTGGACTCGTAGCGCCACCTCAAAAGAGTTACTTGCAAATGTAGTTTAGGATAGCCACCGAGTCAAAGCTGGCTTCTGCTGTTAAACCCCACCATCCCTTTTGTTGATAATGATGCATTTGTAGTTAGTTACGATGTAAGTCTTGCTGGGTACATTTGTACTCACGTTTGCCTATTTTATGTTTTTGCAGAGAGACTTCAGTCTCGCTAGTAGTTCCACGTGGACTTCGACGTTTAGCTTGTTACCTCAGCTACGATCTTGTGCCCTCGGCAGGATCTAGTAGATAGTCAGGCTTCTAAGCCTTCTTCATTTGTAGATGTCTGTACTCAGACATATTAGCTTCCGCTTGTGCTTTGACTTGTATGCTCTGAATGTTGGGTCATGAGACCCCTGTTTGTAATATCTCGCTCCTCGGAGCCTAATGAATAAATACTTGAGTCGTAGAGTCTTGTTGTGATGCCATGTTGTATTTGCACATATCGAGCATATTGTGTGTATGTTATTGAAATGCTTGGTATGTGTGGGATCTAGTTATCGAGCATATTGTGTGTATATTATCGAGCATCTAGTTGTTTATCTTTAGTAGCCTCTCTTACCGGGAAATGTCTCCTAGTGTTTCCACTGAGCCTTGGTAGCTTGCTACTGCTCCGGAACACTTAGGCTGGCCGGCATGTGTCCTTCTTCGTTCTCGTGTGCATCCTTCGGGAAATGTCACGCGTTTAGTATCGAGTCTGTTAGCCGCTTCTGCCCGGTTTACGGAGTCCTGCTAGCCAGTGCTACAGCCGGAACTTATTCGTGATGACCGACACGTTCGATGTCGGGTCATGGATGCTGTCCCTGTAAGTCTGTGCCACTTTGGGTTTACGACTAGCCATGTCAGCCGGGCTCCTTATCATATGGATGCTAGCGACACTATCATATCGTGTGCCAAAAGGCATAAGCGGTCCGGGCAAAGGTAAGGCGACACCCGTGGGGATACCGTGCGTGAGGCCGCAAAGTGATATGAGGTGTTACATGCTAGATCGATGTGGCATTGAGTCGGGGTCCTGACAGCTTTGGTATCAGAGCTTGACTGCCTGTAGGTCCTCCAAGCCAAACTGGTCGAAGTTGAGTCTAGAAATGCTTTAGTTATGTAAGGGAATTGATTGTGGGATGGAACGTAAGGCTCTTTTTACTTCTTATACCTCATGGCCTTCTGATCTGAGTCATCCTCTTCTCTTCTACGGGGATTAAGAACTAGGCCTTCTCATCTATCTATCAGGATGACATGTTACTAATCCATAGACTTATAGAATTGTTAGTTTCAAATCTCAGCTCAGTTTTACTACTTCTGTATGTTCATAACTGTTGATCTCGAAACCTTGATATGGTGCTTTGGAGTGGCTATGCCACCATCTTGTAGCATGTCTCCAATCTTTTGAGCATTTCTGCCGTTATCTTTGTCCGACTCATCCTGGTTTCTAAACAATCGATGCACTTGCAAATCCTTTCCCTCGGGTTTGATGTTCCTTTGGGCAAAGTTAATCACACTAATTGCTGAGTTGAGGTATTCTATTGCCTCGACATATATGTTGGAATTATTATTATGACCCTAGGTGTCTTAGGGGATCATCTAGTAATCTAGCTATGTTATGTGTTCCCGATGTGATCATTACGCCAACATTCTCGAAGCATCCCGTGATGCCATTTAGTTTGTAGGTATTCTATTCCTGGGTTTTGAACCCAAGACTCACCCTACTTACCTCATGTTGATAGTGTTTGCTAGTTCCTTTAGGAAATTAGTAACCTTTGCATAGTGTTTGCTAGCATCGGGGATTTCGCATCGGGGATTTCGCCTTGGGGAGCCTCTAGAACAGTTCTAGAGGCTCCCCAAGGCGAAATCCCCGATGCCGGGCACATGGGGGGGGGGGACTCCCATGGATTCTGATGAGGGGGGCCGCAGCAAGTTTGGTCCCCAGCCGGATACTGCACCGGAACCTCCAGTGGTTCCGTATTCAGGCAGGCAGCCCCTCACTAAGGGGGGCGAGCCGTCTATGATGATGACCTCTATCCATCCAGAGGCGTTGGACAACTTGCTGGAAGTGCTTCAGGGCGCTTCCATTGATGAAGAACACCGTACTCTTATGAGTACGGTGATCACAAAGGTTCGGTCCGCCAAAAGCGGATTGACCGAAGCCTGCGCCAGCCTCCTAACTGGCTTTGAGGTAAGTAATTAAATTATGAGAGAATATCCCAGCATAGACAGTAGCCCCTGATGCTCTGCTTGGTGTTTGGAAAGAAAGCCGAACAGAGGATCAAATAACATCCACATGAGTCTAATCATATTATGTCTATGTGAATAAGCAGACATCGCTGCTGGCCGCTGCCGGCCGTACTACGGAGGTCTCCGAACAGAAGCGGGACCTGGGGCAGACCGAGGAAGAGCTCGGCCTCGTGAAGAGGTAGCTCGAGGAGAACAAAGGTAAGTGATACCCCGTCTGTATGTCATATAAAGGAAAAATTATTGATGCTAATAGAAGCATCATGAATTTATTAGGGGTCACGACCGAAGTGGCGGCCCTTAAGAAGGCGTTGTCTGAGGCTAAAGACAAGGCGGCCAAGGAGCGCACCGAGCGCGAGAAACAAGAGGCTCGGGTTGGCGAGCTCCAGCAAGAGCTCCAGGACTTTGTCAAAAAATACGAGTCCTTGGAGCGTGACTCTAAGACGCAAGAGGCCGAGCTTGCGAAGGCCCGCCAGAGTGCACAGGATGCGAAAGCTGAAGCCCAAAGGGCCCTCCAAGAGGTTCAAGCGGCCAAGAAGATTGCGGCAGGTAAGACATTCAATATGCAAAGCGAGCATGTGAAGGACAATTTCTTTTTACTTACCCGAATTTGGAACTCTCCAGGAGCATTCACAGATCTACCGCGTAGCATCTCTGATGCCGCAGAGTTTTACCAAGCTGAGGAAGGGAGCTCAATGGAGAAGTTGTTCTGGTCCCAGTATATTGGGGCCAAACACCCGATGCCCTTGAGTAACCAGTTGAAGCAACTGGTCGAACTTCACAAGGCGGCCGGAATGGCCATGAAGGATCTCATAGTCCGGATATGGCCTGGCGAGCCCCTTCCCAGTAGCTACTTCGGCCTGATAAAGCCGCCTGTGAATGCCTGCCCGCGGCTTGAAGTCATAAAGCAGTTAGTCTGTACTGAAGGTGCGCGCAGGGCCTTGGCCCATGCGAAAGTGCACTGGGCAAAGATGGATGCCGAGAAGCTGGTGACGGAGGGGCCGCCGAAGGGCAAGGAGCATCGCCGCCCCGAACAGTATTATGACAATGTCCTGAAGGGTGCCCGCCTTGAGGCGGATGAATGTGCTAAGGATGTAATATTTGAATGAATGTACTCAATTCATCCTGTAATATGAAAATGAGTTCATGTGCGCTATATAACGCTTGTTGATTTAAAATATTACCTTCTACGCGGCCGTTTATAAAGTCTGAGAGTTGGCCCGTTGTCGGCTTCTGCCCCCATGTAACTAGTACTGGGGCGTTCGGGATAAATCTAAACACTCTTTATCCAAATTTTTGGTCCTTTAAGGAGGTGTTTAGCGCAACGAACAAGGCAATCAGACTATACAGCTTTATCACTCTCACTTTGCCATAGAAGTCTACAATTTTAAATTTTGCGAAGCCCCTAGTATTTGGAAGGCCGAACTTGGGGCGCTATACAAGTCTAAATCGGACAAGGCCGATTCCTCCCCTGAAGCGGAAAACATCTTTAAGGATTTAAGACCTCTCGAACAGCGACCAGCTCTCGCCTCATCATGACAGTCAGTTGTCGGCTTTCTCTACCGAGGTGCTCGTCCGGAAGAATCAGAACACAATCGCAGTAGTTCTCCCTGTGCTACCCTAGCCGATATAGCGGAACATAAGGTACCAACACATGGGAGCCGGGCAAACCCAACTATTGACCCAAGATATGATTCGGAGCTGATGCATATAGTGCTATAAGTTCGGGGTGCCGCACTGTCGAAAGTGTTCGGACTTTTCTTGCCGTGTTATTAGTTACACTGAAGCCCCTGGCGAGCAGGACGTACCAAACTGTACAGGTGCAATTTGGAATAAATAAGCAGCAAAGGAAAAGGATAAAGACATGCAATAGTAAGCTAACGATGTACATTATTTTCCATTGTTATTTAAATAATACGTCAAAGCGTATGTATACAAGTAGTGCGGTAAGAGAAATAGGACTATTTGACATGTCCTGGCCAAGGGTAAGCTGCATGTGGGTATGTAAAATAGGTATAACAATCATTATCAGACACCACCTGAGGATTCCCTTATATGTCAAAGCTTCTTGCCTCCTTGGTTTTTCCTTCCCATGATTTGTCCGGTAGTCGGACTATCGGAAGAGCCTTCGAAAATAGGGACCTAAAAAGAAAAGGTTTAAAAATAAACAGATCCTATGGCGGTTGAGCCGCATTGTGGACCGTGTCGTAGTCGTGCCTCTGCCTATGCCGATGGTATTTTGGGTGCGTAATTATGTACGCGCAGCACAAATTTCACTGCTTGACTGGGACTAGGGTGGATGCTGAATTACTAGGTGAGCTCTGGACGTGCTGGACGATCCTGTTGCAGGGTACTCCGGACTCGCTTGACGGTGTCCGGAAGCTTTATCGCTGAATTGGCGGTCTATGTAAGAAGGTTGCTTTGTACGTCTGCTGCGAGGGACGCAGTGTGCTCCTCCATACGGATAGAGCGCTCTGTGTTTCCATTAACTGTTATATCCCCTCGAGGTCCTGGCATTTTGAGCTTGAGGTATGCGTAATGCGGTACCGCATTGAATCTGGCAAATGCGGTTCGTCCGAGCAGTGCATGATAGCCACTACGGAAGGGGACAATATCGAAGATTAACTCCTCGGTTCATAAGCTGTCCGGAGATCCGAAGACTACTTCCAGTGTGATTGAGCCCGTGCAACAGGCCTCTACACCTGGTATGACACCTTTAAAGGTGGTTTCTGTGGGCTTGATCCTTGAGGGGTCGATGCCCATTTTGCGCACTGTATCCTGATAGAGCAGGTTCAAGCTGTTGTCACCGTCCTTGAGGACTCGTGTGAGATGGAATCTGTCAATGATGGGGTCGAGGACCAATACGGCCGAACCGCTGTGATGGATACTGGTAGTATGGTCCCTGCAATCAAATGTGATCGAACAGGAAGACCATGGGATGAACTTTGGGGCGACTGGCTCCATCGTATAGACGTCCCTTAGTGCACGCTTCCGTTCCCGTTTGGGAATATGGGTTACGTATATCATATTCACCGTTTTCACCTGGGGAGGAAATTTCTTCTGTCCTCCTATGTTCGGCGGCCGGGGCTCCTCGTCGTCATCGCTATGCCGCCCCTTTTCCTTGTTTTCGGCATTCAACTTGCCGGCCTGTTTGAACACCCAGCATTCTGTGTTGGTGTGGTTGGCTGGTTTGTCGGGGGTGCCGTGAATTTGACATGAACGATCGAGTATGCGGTCCAGACTGGACGGGCCTGGATTGTTTCTTTTGAATGGCTTTTTCCGCTGATCGGATTTAGAGTCGCTGAATCCAGCATTGACTGCCATGTCTTCAGAATTGTTGCCATTGTTGCGACGCTCGTACATGCATTGCGCCATGGATTGTCATATATCTCCGCATCGAAGTGCCAGGATTTCTTGATGTGCTGTTGCTACGAGCCAGCCAGCTGTCCTCGCCCGCACAAAAGCGGGTCATGAGTGTCGTGATGGCTACCATGGACTTCGGTTTTTCTTGCTCGAGGTGTCGGGCGAGCCACTCGTCGCGGATGTTATGCTTAAATGCCGCTAGGGCTTCGGCATCCGAACAGTCGACGATTTGGTTCTTTTAGTTAGGAACCGGGTCCAAAATTTCATGGCTGACTCTCTGGGCTGTTGGGTTATGTGACTTAAGTCCTCAGCATCCGGTGGTCGCACATAAGTTCCCTGGAAGTTGTCAAGGAATGCGTCTTCCAGGTTCTCCCAACTACCAATGGAGTTTGCTGGCAAGCTGTTCAACCAATGCCGAGCCGGTCCTTTAAGCTTAATGGGAGGTACTTGATGGCATGTAGGTCATCACCGCGGGCCATGTGAATGTGGATAAGGAAATCTTCAATCCATACTGCGGGGTCTGTTGTACCATCATATGATTCAATGTTCACTGGTTTAAACCTTTCTGGGAATTCATGATCCATTACTTCATCAATGAAGCATAGGGGGTGTGTGGCGCCTCTATGCTGGGCTACGTCACAACGCAGTTCACATGAGTCTGGTCTGCTGTATTCGGCCCAGCCAGATTTGTTTTTAGTATATCCGGCGTGACGGTCATCGTCACATGTTGGGGCGCGCCCCCGTGATCCGTAGATTGATCTGGACTGTCCGGCTTTGTTTTCCAATACGTCTCGCAGGTCCTGCGTGTAGCCCAGGCCTTAGTGTTTTTGTTAGTTTGGCAGTGGTGTGCCGGCTGGACTTCGGGCTGGTACGCTGCTTTGTCTTGGCCACGGGGTGGCTTGTCAGCTGCATCATGCACTGGTAGTGTAGGCTTTAATGCCTCCTCCTTGAGTTGAGGTAGCAACCTGCGCTTTGGGTAACTTTTGGTAGGGCGCTCGAGTCCGTATTCCCCGGCAGCCAGGACCTTAGTCTATCTGTCAGTTAGCAGATCTTGATCAGCTTGAAGCTGCTGCTGCTTTTTCTTCAGGCTTTTTGTAGTGGCTATAAGCCGGCACTTGAAGCGTTCCTGCTCGACGGGATCCGCAGGCACGATGAATTCTTCATCGCCAAGGCTCACTTCATCTTTGGAGAGGGGCATGTAATTATCATCCTCTGATGCTCCGTCCATTGCCTGTTCCTTAGGGCTAGCTTGCCCGTCCTCCCGTTCGGCCTGCTCAAAGCCTGGCTAGGCGGGGTTGTTTTCGTCTTCGGCACTGTCCGGATTGCTTGTGCCGGTATCACTATTTTTCCTCTGGCGGGGCTTAGAGCGGCGCCTATGATGCCGGTGCTTAGATTGCTTCTCAGGGGGATTATCCTCCATTGCCTCATCGCCATCGTCTTCTTTGGGTGTGTCCACCATATGATGAGGTGGCTATCCAGCGCCCTCTGGGCGGTGGTTCCTGTTCTTCTCCTGCATCGTCGTCCATACCGTTGATGTCTTTGGAGTTGAAGTCAAGCACGTCGGTTAAGTTGTCGACAGTGGCTATTAAGTGGGTGGTGGGTGGGGAACTAATTTCTTCGTCGTCCGCTTCCCACTCCAGCCGGACATAGTTCAGCCAAGAGTCTCATGACAAGGAAAGAGACCTCAATGAATTTAGCACGTCGCCCAAGGGCGAGTGCTGAAAGACATCCGTGGAGGTAAACTCCATGATCGGTGCCCAATCAGATTCGATAGGCATGGATGCGCGCGGTTCGGAGCCTGTACCCAGATACGAGTCCGAGGGTCCGATGACACCGGCCTCATAGAAGGTGAGGTCTGTGTTTGGCTCTATCGCTCCTGAGGGTGCGGCCTCCTTGGCTGGGTTCATCCACCCGTCCTCGGATGGCATGATCTACTCCAGATTGAAGGCTGGGGAAGCCACAGGTGTGATCTCACGAACACTGTCCGAATGCAGATCTAGGTCAAGATCGTCGTGAATGTTCGGCGCACCTGTCATGGGCTCGAATCCGTCGAAGATCAAGTCTCCGCGGATGTCGGCAGTGTAGTTTAGGCTTCCAAACCTGACCTGATGGCCAAGGGCGTAGCTATCAATCTGCTCTAGATGGCCAAGCGAGTTGGCCCGCAGTACGAAGCCGTGGAATATGAAGATCTATCCGGGGAGAAAAACCTCACCCTGGACCGCATCGTTGAAGTGATTAAAGGAGCCATCAAGCCTTATCGTGACAACATAGTGGAACTCTCAATAAAAGCACCAATGTCGGTGTCAAAACCGGCGGATCTTGGGTAGGGTGTCCCAAACTGTGCGTCTAAGGCTAATAGTAATAGGAGGCGGGGGACATGATGCTTACCCACGTCCGGGCCCTCTCAATGGAGGTAATACCTTTCTTCCTGCTTGATTGATCTTGATGATATGAGTATTACAAGAGTTGATCTACCACGAGATCGTAGAGGCTAAACCCTAGAAGCTAGCCTATGATTCTGATTGTTGTTGTCCTACGAACTAAACCCTCCAGTTTATATAGACACCGGAGGGGGCTAGGGTTACACAGAGTCGGTTACAAAGAAGGAGATCTACATATCCGAATTGTCAAGCTTGCCTTCCATGCAAAGGAGAGTCCCACCCAGACACGGGACAAAGTCTTCAATCTTGTATCTTCATAAACCAACTGTCCGGCTAAAGTATATAGTCCGGTTATCCGAGAACCCCCTAATCCAGGACTCCCTCAACGACCAAGGCCAGGCGGGCGCCAGTGCGCGCAGTGTCCTCGTTTCCTCTTTGGTGCTAAGGGGCCAAGCGCAGGCGCGGAGTACCGAGGCATCGGGCAAAGGTTTCTATATCGATGCAACAAGACCAAGACAAGCAGGACAATAGGACAGAGGTCATCATGGAGCCCAAGACGTCGTCACCACCAGCGCCTTTGACAGGCGAAGACCACCGTTAGTCAGGATAGCTTGTATTAGATGTCCCCTTTCAAATTGGCCGTTGTTGGTCCCTTCCCGCTTAATATTTGGGAAGAGGACCAGGGCCTCTATAAATAGGACCTAGCCACCACCATAGGAGGGCATCGAATCATCAAACCCTGACATGCACAGGGATGGAGCGAAACCAAAACAAGTAGAACACCACATCAGCTCAAGAACACCTCTCCTCAGGAGGCTTTTCTTCCCTTGTACTGTTCATCATCATCCCAAGAGGCAATCCACCACCACCACACAGGAGTAGGGTATTACACCACAACGGTGGCCCGAACCTGTATAAATCTTGTGTCTCTTGTGTTGTGAGTTGATTGAGCTAAGCTTAGAGAACGTGGCGAGGCTAAGGGCGAGTTTCATTAGGGGGAAATTTCGTGCGCACCCCAGTGTTGAAACCTCAAGGGTTTTGACGGAACCCTAAATCCGACACTCACATCCCCAAAAGGGAGCGCAAGCACGCACTACGGGACGTCTACGCTATAGACCTATCGCCCCCAAGTTCAACCCATGGTCAGCCTGTCCGATCACTTTTGATCGCAGGGATCACCCAACCAGTATCCGCCATGGGGGTTCGGCCGCCCTGGTACTTGATCCAATTATTGACTGATACCACCTCACTCGAGTCCTTATGGACGGGGGCAGCAGTCTCAACTTGATCTATCAAGGCACTGTTTGTAAGATGGGCACTGACCCATCAAGAATCAAGCCTAGTAACACCACCTTTAAAGGTGTGATACTGGGTGTGGAGGCTCGTTGCATGGGCTCACTAACACTGGAGGTACTATTTGGCTCCCCAGACAACTTCCGCAGCAAAGAGTTAATCTTCAGCATCATCCCTTTCCGCAGTGGCTATCATGCACTGCTTGGACGAACTGCTTTCGCCCGCTTTAATGGAGTTCCGCACTACGCTTACTTGAAGCTTAAAATGCCCGGACCTCGTGGCATTATTACAGTCAATGGTAATATGGAGCGCTCCCTCCGTACTGAAGAGCACACCGCGGCCCTCGCAGCCGAGGTATACGGCGACCTTATCAAGCCGAACAGTTCATCAGCCAATAAAGCCAATGATGTATCTAAACGAGTTTGGTCCATGCATAATTGCTATAAATCAACAGATCCGGACCTTGACTAGCAGTTTGGCCTCCGCTGATCGCCCCATCAGGTTGCAGCCTACGTAACGCGTGTGCATAACTACACACTAAAAATACCCTGGCGGCACCGGAGGCACACTGCAGAAAAGGTATGTAATACGGCTCGACCCCATCTGGACCGCATATACCCTTTTTCTTTTCTCACTGCAGGTTCATCAAGAGCCCTACATGCTATATGGTTGTTTCAGGAGATCCTTTTAAGGCTAGCATTTCCCAACCATCAAAATACTCCTATCAAAGGACTTATTACCAAGGAGAAATGGCGCGGACGTGCGACAGGGCATCACTGGAGTTTTTGAACTATTATTTTTAGGCCCTGTGTTAGACTTTCCCTTATGTAAAACCTTTTCCTTTTTTGTTAAGCATGTAATATGACCTTAATATTGAATGGCATTGCCTGTCGACACACGCCTCAACGTATCAAGAATGATATAAAGGAGAAGATATTGCTCACCTTCTTGGTGGGATTCTTCTATTATCTTGTCATCTGTGCTCCCCCCTTATGTTTGACTGACACACGTGGCTCGGCACGACCTTCATACCAGGGGTTGTATCCGGCCCCGCAAACACTTAAGTCCGAACAACTATAGGGAACTCTTCGGCGTCCGGATATTGCATTATATGTGTCGGCTCCGAATCATGTCTTTGGTCTATAGTTGGGTTGCCCGGCTCCTATGTTTGCCACCTTACGTTCCGCAATTTCGGCTAAGGTAGTAAAGGGAGAACTACTGCAATTGTATTTCTGGTTCGTCCGGTTAAGTACTTCAGTAGAGAAAGCCGAAAACTGACTGTCATGATATGCAAGAGCGGGTCAACGATCCGGTGACTCAGTGTTATACTACAAATCATTCGCGATTTATGCCATGTCATACGAGGGGCTGGGTTTCGACCAGCCAAGTTGCAAAGGCGCCGTACTCCGAATTGCCGCTCACGCATCAAGGGGCTAGTACTTAGCGCCACCAATGGACTCTTATGGCTAAGTGAAAGTACTAAAGCCGCATACTCTGATTGCCTAGTTCACCTCGCAAGACGCCTCCTACATCAGACCAAGACGTTGGATACAGTGCGGTCATGCGTTCCCGAACACCCCTGTAATATTTACATGGGGGCAGAAGCCGACGGCTGGTAAACTTTCAGACTTATAAACGGCCAAACAGGAGGAGAAACTATCATAAAGCGCAATCATAACTATTTTACACCACAAGTTCAGTACATGACTCTAACAAATCGGACTCTACTAATTAAATATGATGTCCTTTGAGCACTGGCCCTCTACAACATGAGCTCCCTCGAGGACCACGCCGAAGTACTTCTCTGGCCGCCGGTGATCCTTACCTTCAGGTGGCCCCGTAGTGGCAATCTCGCTGGCCTTCATCTTTGCCCATTGCACCTTGACTCGGGCGAAGGCCATCTAGGCACCTTCTATGCAGGCCGACTTCTTGATGGCATCAACCCGAGGACATGCGTCGGCCAGCTGCGTCAAGTACGAAGTAGCTGCTGGGTATGGGCTCGGCTAGCCAAAGACGGACTATTATGTCCTTCATGACTAGGTCGGCCACCCTATGCAGCTCCGTCAGCTGCTTTAGCTAATTGCTGAGGGGCGCCGGATACTCTGGCGCAAGATATTGCGACCAGGATGGCTTCTCCATGGAGCTCCCCTCCTCGGTGCGGAAGAACTCGGTGGCGTTAGAAATGCTCCTCGGAAGATCCACAAATGCGCCTAGAGAACTCCAAACCCGGGTCAACAAAATATACCACTTCCTTGTAAATTTACTCTGCATGAGAAAGGCCTTACCAACCGCTATCTGCCTCGCCTCTTGGATCTCCTGGCGAGCGCCGTGGGATTCAACCCGGGCTTCTTTTGCTCTTTCCAGCGCTTTGGTGAGCTCGGAGGCCTGTTCGGAACTCTTCTGCTACAAGGACTCGTACTGGGCAATGTCGTCCTTGAGTTCCTGTTCGACCTCACCGACCCGCGCCTCATGTCTTCGGCGGGTGGTTTGCTCCACCTCTAACTCCTTGGCCGCTTTGTCCGCGGCCTCCTTGCTCACCTCCACTTCCTTCTTGGCTTGAGTGAGGGTGCTCTTGAGGGACTCGACCTTGGCTGCGCCAACTGTGAGTACATTTATAACATTTAGTGAGTATCAAAGATTAACAAACATATCACTTTCGCGTATGTGATAGTGCCGCATACCTTGGATTTCATTAACTGCTTCTTGATGTCGTCGAGTTCCTCATCAGATAGCCGAAGCCTCCGATTGAGCTTGTCAACTTCTACGGCCTGGGCAGTAGCCGCTAGCATAGAAGCCTGTCCAACAACATAGTACAATACACTGTCAATTTGTTTTTGATCGTCTATCCGGATTGTTCCAATCTGGACAGAGTCTCAGGGTCTATTGTCTACACATGGGTTCCGCCTCACATATATATACATACGAACAAACTTGAAAAGAGTATTACATCGCATACCTCAAAGCCCGTCAGTAGGCTGTTGAAGGCTTCGGTCAGTCCGCTCTTTGTGGACCGAACCTTTTCCATAATCGCACCCATCAGGGTGTGTTCCTCCATGATGGATGCCCGTTGCAGTGCTTCCTAAAGAGTGTCAGCGGCCTCCGGATTGACAGAGGCCACCGATGGAGCTGCTGATCCTCCCTCCTCTTTCGAAGGAGGGTGTTGGTCCGAACCCGGAGCCGTATTGGTCTCTAGGACGGTGTTCGGTGAGGGCCCGGACTATTGAGGCCCCCACCCTCGATGGTCATAGGATCGCCATGCCCTGCTCTACAGCGTCCGAGGTGTTGTCCTCGGGCGCCTTCTATACGGCCTCGTCCGCTCCTCCTCGGCTGGGAGATGCCCTTTAGGACGACACCTCGATGTCCTCCATGGCTGGGGGGGAGGCGCGCTATGGTCCGTCACTCTACACCTCTCCAGGTGCTAGAGAGTTCCCCTCCGAAGAGGAGGGAATCGGGATCTCACGCGGAGGGCTGAAAATCAGAGAAGAGATTTGATATGACAGAGGCAGATTAAGCGATACCTAAATGAGTAAAGTTTTTGATACTTACGTTTCAGCCAGGGGCTTCTCTCTTTGGATCCTCTTCAGGCTATGTTTGGACTCTAAGTCTGAACTGTCCGAGAGGACCAACCTCCCCTTCTTCGGCGTAGCTCCATCAAGGTTCTTGGAGGCTGTCCTCTTTCCCCTCCTCGTCTTGAGGGGGGAGTCGCTCTCTTGTCATCCTCCTCCTCCACCTCCTCCTCTTCGTCCTCATCTTCCTCATGAGAGGAGACGGCCTCGGTCTCTTTGAACACTGCTTCGGGAGGTCCTTTGCGGTGTGGCCCATCCTTGGGCCCCTTTCCTTTCTTCTTGATCTTCTTCTCCGGCGCCTGATAAGGCACCAGGACCAGCATCTCCTCCAGCGGAGGAGTGACTGGGTCTTCAGGCAATGGAGCTAGACTCTTAATCCGCTCCGACTTCTTGGTCCAACCATGTAAAAAAGATGGGTTGATAAGTTTTGTATCGATCGAATACATATGAACTAGGTATGTCTTTGGAAAGGTTGAATACTTACCGGAGTGGCAAGATTCCTGGTGTTGAGGCCGACATCTTTGATCTCCATGGGCCAGCTCTTCTGCGCCCTGAAGAGTAGCTTCCACATTTCCTCGTGTGTGGTGCCGAGGAAATGCTGCAGAGTTCGTGGCTCCTCCGGATTGAACTCCCACACGGGGGAAGCCCGGCGCTGGCAGGGGAGAATGCGGCGGAAGAGCATATTTTGTACCACGTTGGTTAAACCAACGCTTTTGCTCAGCATGTTGCTAATATGCATTTGTAGCGTCTCCACTTCCATCTGGGAACCCCAGTCCTGGCCCTTCGTGGTCCAGGAGATGAGCCTCATGGGGGGTCCAGATCTGAATTCCGGGATCGCCGCCAACTTAGTGCGGCGCGGCTCAGTGATATAAAACCACTCATGTTGCCAGATCTTGACGGTCTCGACAAAGGCCCCATTGGGCCATGTGGTGTTGGGCAACTTGATGATCATAGTTCCGCCGCAGTCCGCATGCTGCCTGCCAACCAACCTCGGCTTCACATTAAAGACCTTGAGCCACAGGCCGAAGTGTGGGTGGATGCGGAGGAGAGCCTCACACACGACGATGCACGCCGAGATGTGGAGGAAAGAATTCAAGGCTAGATCGTGGAAATCAAGCTCGAGTAGAACATGAGTCCACGGACGAATGGGTGGAGTGGAAAACCTAGCCCTCTAAGGAAATGAGGAAGGAAGACGACCCATTTGCTGGGCTCCGGAGTGGGAATACCTTGACCCTTGGGGGGGGGGAAGCCTGTGCGCGATGTTGGCGGTGAGGTATCCCGCACTCCCGAGATCTTTTATATCCTTCTCCGTGATGGAGGAGGCCTCCCACTTGCCTTTGGAATCGGATCCGGCCATGGTTGGAGGAGGCGTTGGTGGTGGTGAGAAATACAAGACTTTTTGGGCACTAAGAGTTTGGAAGATTGGAAGGCGGAGGAGACTAGAAGGCGTGGGGAGGAAAAGAGAAATCTATTGCCCTCTTATAGGCGGTAAACAAGCCAACCGTCCCCCCACTTGCGCCTTGAAGCTCGCCTATTCCCAATGAAAGCATGCGCCGTAAATAGTTGGATTACCCAAATTTTGTTGATGAGTAATCCCGTATTAAGTGGGCATGATCTCCGTTTGATAGGACGGGCCAATGGAGCCGGGCATCAAAACACGAAGCACGGGGTGTAAAAACGGTTCAAAACATCGAAGGGTCAAGTCTGACGCTTCACTGAAAAAGTTGTCAGTAAAAGACACTGTTCTTATTATTTATATATATCCTGCCTTAGCGGCTAAGAGTTGTGTTCATTATGTAAAGCCGGATACAATTCTTTTATGAGAAGACCCGATGTGTACTATTCAAGGAACCCTCCTTGCAATGCCGAAGACAATCTGCACGTCGAACACATCGTCATTGAAGACTTGTTTAGGGGCTACTGTGGGAGTCCTGGACTAGGGGGTCCTCGGGCGTCTGGTCTACTGGATATGGGCCGGACTGATGGGCCGTCAATATACAAGGCAGAAGGCTACCTCTCGTGTCCGGTAGGGACTCCCGTATGTGTGGATGGCAAGTATAGGTGTCCGGATATGTTATTTTCTTTCTGTAAAACCAACTTTGTACAACCCTAAGCCCCTCCGGTGTCTATATAAAACAGAGGGTTAGATCGGTGGCAGGAACACAACATTGCTAGGCTAACCAATCTAGGGTTAGCCAAAACAATCTCGTGGTAGATCAACTCTTGTAACTCTTATAACCTTCGAATATAATCAAGCAGGAGTAGGGTTTTACCTCCATTAAGAGGGCCCAAACCTGGGTAAACATTGTGTCCTTTGTCCATAGTTACCGTCGGTCCTCAGACATACAACTTGGGCCCCCCTACCGAGATCTGCCGGTTTTGACACCGACAACGACCATGATGCAATGATGGAGATCAAGGTGTCAAGCCAGTGAGAATGGAGATCATGACGATGCTTTGGAGATGGAGATCAAAAGCAGAAGTTGATGATGGCCATATCATGTCACATATTTTGATTGGATGTGATGTTTATCTTTTATGCATCTTATTTTGCTTACTACGATGGTAGCATTATAAGATGATCCTTTAACTAAATTACAAGGTATAAGTGTTCTCCTTGAGTATGCACCGTTGCGACAGTTCTTCGTGCTAAGACACCACATGATGATCGGGTGTGATAGGCTCTAAGTTCACATACAACAGGTGCAAGACAGTTTTGCACATGCGGAATACTCGGGTTAAACTTGACGAGCCTAGTATGTACAGACATGGCCTCGGAACACTGGAGACACAAAGGTCGAACGTGAATCATATAGTAGATATGATCAACATAGAGATGTTTACCATTGATGACTAGTCCATCTCACGTGATGATTGGACATGGTTTAGTTGATTTGGATCACATATCATTTAGATGACCTGAGGGATGTCTATGTAAGTGGAAGTTCTTAAGTAATTTGATTAATTGAACTTAATTTATCATGAACTTAGTCCAGATAGTATTTGCAAATTATGGTGTAGATCAATAGCTCTCATTGTAGCTCCCCTATTTTTGATATGTTCCTAGAGAAAACTAAGTTGAAAGATGATAGTAGCAATGATGCGGAATGGGTCCATGATCTGAGGATTATCCTCATTGTTGCACAGAAGAATTATGTCCTTAATGCAACGCTAGGTGAAGGAACTATTGCAGGAGCAGATGCTAACATTATGAACATTTGGCAAGCTCGATATGATGACTACTTGATAGTTTAGTGCACCATGCTTTATGGCCTAGAACCGAGACTTCAAAATGCTTTGAATGCGACAGAGCATATGAGATGTTCCAAGAGCTGAAATTGGTATTTCAGACTCATGCCCATGTCGAGAGGTATGAGATATCTGACAAGTACTTTTCCTACTAGATGGAGGAGAATAGCTCGGCTAGTGAGCATGTGCTCAGAATGTCTGGGTACTACAATCGCTCGAATCAAGTGGGAGTTAATCTACCAGATAAGATAGTGATTGACAAAGTTCTCTCGTCACTACCACCAAGCTACTAGAACTTTGTGATGAACTATAATATGCAAGGGATGACAAAAACGATCCCCGAGCTTTTCGCGATGCTGAAATCGGCAAAGGTAGAAATCAATAAAGACCATCAAGTGTTGATGGTTAACAAGACCACAAAGTTTCAAGAAAAAGGGAAATGGCAAGAAAGGGAACTTTAAGAAGAATGGCAAGCAAGTTGTCACTCCCATGAAGAATCCCAAAGCTGGACCTAAGCCTGAAACTGAGTGCTTGTACTACAAAGGAAATGATCATTGCAAGCGAAACTACCCCAAATATTTGGCGGATAAGAATGATGACAAAGTGAACAAAGGTATATTTGATATACACATTATTGATGTATACCTTACTAGTGCACGTAGGAGCCCCTGGGTATTTGACACATGTTTGGTTGCTAAGATTAGTAACTCAAACAGGAGTTGCAGAATAAATGGAGACTAGTTGAGGGTGAAGTGATGACGTGTGTTGGAAGTGGTTCCAAGATTGATATGATCATCATCGTACACTCCCTATACTTTCAAGATTAGTGTTGAACCTAAATAAAGGTTATTTGGTGTTGAGCATGAACTAGATAGGATCACGTTTATTGCAATATGGTTATTCATTTATGACAGACAATAATTGTTATTCTTTTTACATGAATAAAACCTTCTATGGTCATACACCCAATGTTAATGGTTTATTGAATCTCGATCGTAGTGATACACATATTAATAATATTGATGCCAAAAGATGCAATGTTGATAATGATAGTGCAACATACTTGTGGCACTGCCATTAGGTCATATTGGTGTAAAGCGCATGAAGAAACTCCATGCTGATGGGCTGTTGGAATCACTTGATTATGACTCATTTGATACTTGCGAACCATGCCCCATGGGCAAGATGACTAAAACTCCATTCTCCGGAACAATGGAGCGAGTCAATGACTTATTGGAAATAATACATACCGATGTATGCGGTCCGATGAGTGTTGAGGCACGCAGCGGGTATCATTATTTTCTAACCTTCACATGTGATTTGAGCAGATATGGGTATATCTACTTAATGAAACACAAGTCTGAAACATTTGAAAAATTCAAAGAATTTCAGAGAGAAGTGGAGAATCATCGTAAAAAAGAAAATAAAGTTTCTACGATATGATCGCGGAGGCGAATATCTGAATTACGAGTTTGGCCTTCATTTAAAACAATGTGGAATAGTTTCACAACTCACACCACCTGGAATAGCACAACGTAATGATGTGTCCGAACGTCGTAACCGTACTTTATTAGATATGGTGCGATCTATGATGTCTCTTACTGATTTACCACTATCATTTTGGGGTTATGCATTAGAGATAGCTGCACTCATGTTAAATAGGACACCATCTAAATCCGTTGATACGACACCATATGAACTGTGGTTTGGCAATAAAGCTAAGTTGCCGTTTCTTAAAGTTTGGCATTGCGACTCTTATGTAAAAAGGCTTCAGCCTGATAAGCTCGAACCCAAATCGAAGAAGTGTGTCTTCATAGGATACCCTAAGGAAACAATTGGGTACACATTCTACCACAAATCCGAAGGCAAGATCCTTGTTGCCTAGAATGGAACCTTTCTAGAGAAGGAGTTTCTCTCGAAAGAAGTGGGTGGGAGGAAAGTAGAACTTGATGAGGTAATTGTACCTTCTCTTGAAATTGAGAATAGTACATCTCAGAAAACCATTTCTGAGGCGCCTACATAAACTAGAGAGGAAGCAAATCATAATGATCATGAAACTTCAGATCAAGTTACTACTGAACTTTGTTGGTCAACCAGAGCATGATCCGCAGCAGAGTGGTACGGAAATCCTATCTTGGAAGTCATGTTACTAGACCATGGCAAACCTATGAACTATGAAGAAGCTATGATGAGCCCAGATTCTGATAATGACTTTAGGCCATGAAATCTGAGACAGTATCCATGTATGAGGAAAAAGTGTGGACTTTGATGGATTTTCCCAATGATCGGCAAGCCATAGAGAATAAATGGATCTTCAAGAAGAAGACTGACGCTGATGATAATGTTACTGTCTACAAAGCTCGACATGACGCGAAGGTTTTCAACAATTTCAAGGGGTTTACTATGATGAGACCTTCTCACCCGTAGCGATGCTCAAGTCTTTCCGAATCATGTTAGCAATTGCCGCATTTTATGATTATGAAATCTGGCAAATGGACGTCAAAACTAGATTCTTCAATGGATTTCTTAAAGAAGAGTTGTATATGATGCAACCAGAGGGTTTTGTCAATCCTAAAGGCGCTAAGATAGTGTGCAAGCTCTATCGATCCATCTATGGACTGGTGCAAGCATCTCGGAGTTGGAATATACGCTTTGATGAGGTGATCAAAGCATATGGTTTAATACAAACCTTCGATGAAGCCCGTGTTTACAAGAAAGTGAGTGGAAGCTCTGTAGCATTTCTTGTATTATATCAGGATGACATATTGTTGATTGGAAATGATATATAATTTCTGGATAGCATAAAAGGAAACTTGAATAAGAACTTTTCAATGAAAGACCTTGGTGAAGCTGCTTACATATTGGGCATCAAGATCTATAGAGATAGATCAAGACGCTTGATAAGACTTTCAAGTACATACCTTGAGAATATTTTGAAGGAGTTCAAAATGGATCAGTCAAAACAGGAGTTCTTGCATGTATTGTAAGGTGTGAAGTTGAGTAAAGACTCAAAACCCGACCACGGCAGAAGATAAAGAGAGAATGAAAGTCATTCCATATGCCTCAGTCATAGGTTCTATAAAGTATGCCATGCTGTCCACCAAACTTGTGGTGTACCTTGCCATGAGTTTGGCAAGCGGGTACAACAGTGATCCAGGAATACGCTGGACATCGGTCAAAATTATACATAGTTACCTTAAAGAGGATTAAGAAAATGTTTCTCGGTTATGGAGGTGATAAAGAGTTCGTCGTAAAGAGTTACGTTGATGCAAGCTTTGACACTGATCTATATGACTCTAAGTCTCAATCTAGATACGTATTGAACGTGGGAGCAATTAGATAGAGTAGCTCCATGCAGAGCATTGTAGACATAGAAATTTGCAAAATACATACGGATCTGAAAGTGGCAGACCTGTTGACTAAACTTCTCTCACAAGTAAAACATGATTACACCTTTGGGTGGTAATCACATAGCGATGTGAACTATATTATTGACTCTAGTAACCCTTTGGGTGTTGGTCACATGGTGATGTGAACTATTGGTGTTAAATCACATGGCAATGTGAACTAGATTATTGAATCTAGTGCAAGTGGGAGACCGAAGGAAATATGCCCTAGAGGAAATAATAAAATTGTTATTTTATATTTCCTCATATCATGATAAATATTTATTATTCATACTAGAATTGTATTAGCCGTAAACTTGTTACATGTGTGGATACATAGACAAAACACCGTGTCCCTAGTAAGCCTCTACTAGATTAGCTCATTAATCAAAGATGGTTAAGTTTCCTAACCATAGACATGTGTTGTCATTTGATGAACGGGATCATATCATTAAGAGAATGATGTGATGGACAAGACCCATCCGTTACAATCGCATATTGATCGTTCAGTTTTATTGCTATTGCTTTCTTCATGTCAAAATACATATTCCTTCGACTATGCGATTATGCAACTCCCAGATACCGGAGGAAAGCCTTGTGTGCTATCAAATGTCACAACGTAACTGGGTGATTATAAAGAGCTCTACATGTATCTCCGAAGGTGTTTGTTGTGTTGGCATAGATCAAGATTAGGATTTGTCACTCCGAGTACCGGAGAGGTATCTCTGGGCCCTCTCGGTACACATCATAAGAAGCCTTGCAATCAAAGTGACTAATGAGTTAGTTGCTGGTGATGTATTACAGAACAAGTAAAGATACTTGCCGGTAACAAGAGTGAACTAGGTATGAAGATACAGACGGTCGAATCTCGGGCAAGTAACATACCGATGACAAAGGGAATAACGTATGTTGTCATAACAGTTCGACCGATAAAGATCTTCGTAGAATATGTGGGAGCCAATATGAGCATCTAGGTTCCACTATTGGTTATTGACCGGAGAGGTGTCTCGGTCATGTCTACATAGTTCTCGAACCTGTAGGGTCCGTACGCTTAACGTTTGATGACGATATTGTATTACATGAGTGATATGATTTGGTGACCGAATGTTGTTAGGAGTCCCGAATGAGATCACGGACATGACCAGGAGTCTTGAAATGGTCGAGAGCTAAAGATTGATATATAGGACAATACTATTCGGACACCAGAAGTGTTCCGGAAGGTACCGGGTACATATCGGAGTATCAGAGGGGTTACTGAAATCCCCAGGGCAAAGATATGGGCCATATGGGCCATAAGAGGGGAGAACACCAGCCCACAAGGGGTTGAGACCCCCCATGGAAGGAGGCCGAGTGGGGAAGGGAAAGAGGGGTTTGTCCCCCCTTTCCTTCTCTCCTTCCTCTTCCCTTTTCCCCCTCCAGCAAATATGGAAGGGAGGAGGCCGAATTGGGGAGGCCCCCAAGTAGGATTCCTCCTACTTGGGGCGCACCCTTGCTGCTCCCCTCCCCATCCCACCTATATATACGTGGGAAGGGGGCGCCTGGATTACACAACATCAACTGTTAGCCGTCTGCGACGCCCTCCTCCATAGTTTACACCCACGGTCATATTATCACGGTGCTTAGGCGAAGCCCTGCACGGATCACTTCACCATCACCATCACCATGCCGTCATGCTGATAGAACTCAACTACTTCCTCAACACCTTGCTGGATAAAGAAGGGGAGGAACATCATCGAGCTGAATGTGTGTAGAACTCGGAGGTGCCGTACATTCGGTACTTGGTCGGTCGGAGCTAGAAGAAGTTCGAATACACCAACCGCATTGTCAAACGCTTCCCCTCTGTTGCTATGCTGTCAGGACCCCGACTCAATGTCACATCGATCTAGCCTGTAACACCTCATATCACTTTGTGGCCTCACGCACGGTATCCCCACGGGTGTCGCCTTACCTTTGCCCGGGACCGTTTGCGCCTTTTGGCACACATATATGATAGTGTCGCTAGCATCCATATGAAAAGGAGCCCGGGCTGACATGGCTAGTCGTAAACCAAAAGTGGCACAGACTTACAGGACAGCATCCATGACCCAAACATCGAACGTGTCGGTCATCAGCAAGTAAGTTCCGGGCTGTAGCACTGGGCTAGCAGGACTCCGGTAAACCGGGCTGTAGCGGGCTAACAGGACTCCCGTACTCAATGCGAGACATTTCCCCAAAGGGACAGACACAGGAACGAAGAAGGACACATGCCGGCCAGCCTAAGTGTTCCGGAGCAGTAGCAAGCTACCATGGCTCAGTGGAGACACTAGGAGACATTTCCCGGTAAGAAAGGCTACTAAAGAGAAACAACTAGATAGTCAGATCCCACACATACCAAGCATTTCAATCATACACACAATATGCTCGATATGTGCAAATACAACAAGGCGTCACAATATGACTCTACGACACAATGTACCTTATTTAAAGGCTCAGAGAGCCATACATAGCATACACACAAGTACGGGTCACAAGACCCACATTCAAGTCATACAAACATACAAGCCAACAGCGGAAGTGTTTTGTCTGAGTACAGACAACTAGTAAAATAAAAGAGGCTTGGGTAAGCCTAGCTATACTACATGGTCCTTCACTTGCTCGGGATCACCACCTGGGCCTTAGTCTACTCATCGATGTCAACGTCACGAAGAACCCGTCGGAAGGGTTTGTGGCATCTTATGAAAAATGTAAATTAAAGCAACATGAGTACAAAGGTACTCAGCAAGACTTACATCAGATCCTAAATACATGCATATTATCAAGAAGGGTTGGTGGGGTTGTTGCAGCAAGCCAGCTTTGACTCATGGCTAGGCTATCCTACGAGACACCAACTTGAAATAGTTTTATGCTTTTCGAGTCCACTACTCACCACTTCAATACACTACCGAGGATCCACCTCCGTCTTCCTACGGAAAAGCCATCCTCGGCACTCACGCTTATCTTGAGGCTTTTAGTAGTTTCCATTTACTTGTCTATGAACTGTATAGGCAACCAAGTAGTCCTTTATCATGACGCGCTATTCGAATAGATGATGTTAACCTGCAGGGTGTACTTCTTCATACACGCTCACCACTTACCGCCGTTTACACGACATGTACTCGGCAACCTTCAGCGGAAGCCCAGCGTGGGTGTCGGCCACGACCTACCTAGACACCTAAGTCTCTAGTCCAGGTTTATCGCCTATTTGGGTTCCATCTATGAGGAGTTCGGCCAAGTTTCGCTCACAGCCCCAAGCGATGTGAACAGGTTCCCGAGATACCAAGCGGGCATCCGGTACACCGTGCCACGTACCTACCGCATCACAGCCCACCCCTACGGTCGGCGCTGTCCACGGCCTCGATGAGGCTACAAACACCGAAACTACTTGCAACTCCCGGACGAGAAGACTAGGGTGAATAAGAAGCCGAGAGGGTCCATTGGTTTCGAGCCCAATGCATGGTAGTAGCTGAATCCTAAATCACACATACAGATCTCAGTGCTTAAGGACGGCCTCAATGAAACAACCCACCATGTACTCCTACATGGCCTCTCATCGATACCTTTACCAAATCGTGTTCAACACCTTATTCTCATACGACACGATCATTTCACTCTAGCCATCACCCAGATGAACCAGACCTGACACAACTCTAAGCATAGCAGGCATAGCAAGGTAGGAACAACACAATCATATGGCTCAATCAACTCCTACACATGCTAGTGGGTTTCATCTAGTTATTGTGGCAATGACAGGTCATGCAGAGGAAATGGGTTCAACTACCGCAGCACACAGCAGTTTGAATTGCGTTGTCTTAATGGAGTAAAAGAGAGTAGGAGCAAGAACATGGGATTTTATCGATATGATCAAATGGTTGGTTGCTTGCCTGACGGGTCGGTGCACTGGTATTGCTCTTCGTCGGGGTTATCACGGTACTCCTCGGGGGCAGAACCTGCCGCAGAGAGCACCGATACACAAGCATTACCAAACAATATGCAACAATATGATGCATGCATGTGACATGGCAAAATGAGTGTATTGGGCTAATGCAACTAAGAACAGATGGGTTTGAACTAATTTGGACCAACGGTTCAAAGTTCAAACTCATAAGTTGTCATTTAAGGTGTTCTATCTTGTTCTGTGATAAACAGCAGGTTAGCTTGCTTAAACATGCATGAAACTAGTACAGATGGAAATATTTGATTTTTTTGATCGTTTTTCATATATAATTTGTTTCATTTGGAGCTACAGATTAATTTCTATGAATTTTTGAAGTTTGAAACATTTTACGGAATTTCTGTGTAAAAATAATTCCGATAATTAAATTATCACGTCAAGACTACGTCGGGATGACGTCGGTGGTCAACAGGCTGGTCCAGTCAAACCGACCGATGGGTCCCGCATGTCGAAGAGTCAATTAGATTAACTAAATTGTATTTAAACTAAACTGGTTTAATTAGTGAAGGGGGCCCCACGTGTCATAGACCCAGAGGGTCAAACTGGGCCCACCCGTGGTCAAGTCAGAGTCAAACACGCCAGCGTCTAGCCGCCGGCGAGCCCGACGCGGCGGCGAAAGTGCTTTTTGTCGTTCCGGCGTCCAAATGGACGGCGGTGGGCATCTACGTGTTGCTGAGGTCGAGCCGCGGCTATTGGTGGTGGTGGTTGGGCTAGGGGTGGCCGGAGTTGGTGCCGGCGGCGACTTTGGCGGCCGCCGGAGTTCGGTTGAAGACGAACTCGTGGCTAGAGTGTGCGGTGAGGTGCGGGGAGTGCATGGTTAGCCCCAACGCAGCGTGGTGAGTGCGATGGACAAGGTGAGGTGGCGGAGGGTGGCGGGAGCACGTCGGCGACGAGGTCTGTGACGGCGCGTCGCGGGTGAGCCGTGTGCTCGCTGTGGTGCACGAGAGCGAGAAAGAGAGGAAGGGGAAGTTAGCCCAGCTCACTGCGGTCTTGATGGAACGGACGGCGTGGTCGGGGACGAGCTGATGCGACGGCGACGGCGAAGGGGATCTCCGGCGATGGCGGTTCGGGCGAGGTTGGTGCGGCGGCTTCGGGGCACGCGAGCGCTCGGGGCTCGGCTAGCTCGAAGGAGTAGAGGACGGCGGAGCTTCTGGACACGGTGCCGCGGCGTGGGGGTGACGGAGAGCACGGCTACGGCGGCGGTGCGGCGACGGTGGCGTCGGCCATGGCGTGGGAGCGTGAGGGAGAGGAGCTGGGGGCGAATGAAGGTGTCCAGGGGGTTCAGGGCGCGACGTGGAGCTCGTCCAGGCCAGCAAGGCGGCGAGAGGGGGAAGCAGGGCGGCGTGCAGCTGCGTGGCGAGCTGCGGTGCCGCCGCCGAGCACCTTGGCTGCCTGCCTGGCAAGCCAAGCAGCTCGCTGGAGCGGTGGCCGGGCTGGGCCGGCCAGGTGGGCTGGCTGGTGGGCCTCTGGGTGGCGCCAGGTAAGGTTTTTCCCCTTTTTTCTGCTTTTGTTTTTATTCTGTAAATTTGTTGAATTTCTAAAAATACCTATGTCATTCCAAAATTCACCAAACTGCCTCTGGTCCTTAGTTGGAATATTTCCAGCATGGAACATTTTAGTTTGGGAATATTTGAGCATTTGAAATATTTTATAACTTTTAAATGCCCAAATTCAAATACTTATGATTTAATTCAAAGACCTTAGGATGACCTAGGAAATTGTGCATCACTTTTGGCAGAGGTTCTGAGCCAAGACAAAAATGATGGACATTTTAGAAGGGCATTTCAGGTTCATCGAAAATATTTTTAGTAAACCCTAGTTTGTTTCAGAGGGGGCTGGGAGTTCTGTCATTCCCATTTCAGGTTTCTGTTAAATGAAATAGACATGATGCAACACTCTAATGCACTAACTAGCTAGGGTGTGACAACTCACCCCCACTCAAAAGAATCTCGTCCCGAGATTTAGGTTCCTCCGGAAAGAAGGCGGGATATTCGAGTCGAAGACGATCCTCCCTTTCCCAAGTAGCTTCCTTCTCAGAATGGTGCGACCATTGAACCTTGAGAAACTTGATATTATGCCGTCGAGTGGTACGCTCGGCTTGATCGAGGATACGAATGGGGTATTCTCGATAAGTGAGATTATCTTGAAGATCAAGCGTTTCGTGGTCCACTCCACGAATAGGATCCGAGAAGCAACGCCTGAGTTGAGAAACGTGGAAGACATCGTGGACTTTGGAGAGATGCGGAGGTAGTTCCAATTGGTAGGCAACTTCTCCTCGTTTGGCAAGAATGCGAAAGGGTCCAATGTAGCGAGGAGCCAATTTGCCTTTGATACCGAAGCGATGGGTTCCCTTCAGAGGAGTAACCCGAAGGTAAGCCTTCTCGTCAACCTCGTAAGTCATAGCCTTATGTTTTCGGTCATATTGACTCTTTTGACGAGATTGGGCTGTTTTCAACTTTTCACGAACAATGCGAACTTGCTCTTCTGCTTCCTGGATCATATCCGGGCCAAAGAATTGTCTTTCCCCAGTTTTTGACCAGTTAAGAGGTGTTCGACACCTTCGTCCATAGAGAACTTCAAAAGGTGCTTTGCCCAAGCTAGATTGGTAGCTGTTGTTATAAGCAAATTCGGCAAATGGAAGGCATCTCTCCCAATCCATTCCGAATGAGATAACAGAAGCTCGAAGCATGTCTTCTAGGATTTGGTTGACACGTTCTACTTGACCACTTGATTGAGGGTGAAAAGCAGTGCTAAAGGAAAGATGGGTCCCCATAGCATTTTGGAAACTTTCCCAAAATCGAGAGGTGAAGAGACTTCCTCGATCCGAGTTAATTTCCAATGGAACACCATGAAGAGACACTATTCGGGAGATGTACAAGTCTGCTAGCTGACTAGCGGTTATACTCTCGCGAACAGGTAAGAAATGGGCTACTTTGGAGAGACGGTCGATAACGACGAAGATAGCATTATTTCCTCTCTTGGTCCTGGGAAAACCGGTGATGAAATCCATACCAATTTTATCCCATTTCCATTCAGGAATAGCTAAGGGTTGAAGGGTGCCAGCAGGCCGTTGATGCTCTGCTTTTACACGGCGACAGATGTCGCAGCTAGCAACGAATTGAGCAATGTCTCTCTTCATCCTAGTCCACAAGAACCTCTGGCGTAGGTCCTGATACATTTTAGTGCTACCGGGATGAATGGTGAGAGGAGATTCATGAGCTTCTTTAAGGATCAATCGCCGCAGGTTTCGTACTTTGGGAACCACTAGGCGGTTTCCGAAGTATACGACTCCTTGATCATCAACGGAGAAACAATCCGCAACTCCTTTCTTGATGTTTCTTTTGATGCGGGAAATTCCCGGATCTACCTTCTAGGCTTTGATGATCTGATCCGTAAGGGAAGGTTTCGCCACCAAAGTGGAAAGGAACCCTCGAGGAACAATATGAAGGTTAAGCTTCCGAAATTCCTCGTGGAGAAGTGGTTGACTTTGTTGCAACATCAGGTTGTTGCAATAAGATTTACGACTTAGCGCATCAGCCATGACGTTGGCTTTTCCTGGGGTATAAGTTATTCCTAAGTCGAAATCTGTGATCAACTCGACCCAACGTCTTTGCCTGAGATTCAAATCTGGTTGGGTAAATATGTATTTCAGACTTTGGTGATCGGTGTAGATTTCGCAACGATTACCAAGAAGGTAATGTCGCCAGGTTTTGAGTGCATAGACTACAGCTGCTAGCTCTAGATCATGAGTTGGGTAGTTTTCCTCATGTGGGTGCAATTGCCGTGAAGCATAAGCAATTACGTGTCGATCTTGCATGAGAATACAGCCTAGTCCTTGTCGCGAGGCGCCATAATAGATAACAAAGTCCTTAGAAATCTGGTGGTACCGGCGACGGGAAGCAGAGGTTAAACGTCTTTTCAGTTCCTGGAAACTGTGCTCACATTGTGGAGTCCACTCGAACTTTTTATCTTTCTTGAGGAGTTCAGTTAGAGGTTTAGCAACTTTGGAGAAGTTCTCGACAAAGCAGCGACAATAGCTCGCTAAGCCAAGGAAACTCCAAACTTGCTTGACCGATTCAGGTGGAGTCCAATTAAGGACGGCTTGAACTCGCTCGGGGTGGACAGCAATACCTTTACCAGATATTACATGTCCTAGATAGGTCACTTCTGGCAGCCAAAATTCGCATTTAGAAAACATGGCATAAAGGCGATGCTCTCGAAGTTTCATCAACACTAGCCTTAGATGTTCGGCATGTTCTTCCTCGTTCTTAGAGTAGATGAGTATATCATCGAGGTAAACCACGCATTTAATTTATCCAAATACTCCATGAAGATTGAGTTCATTAACCGGGAGAAAGTGGCTGGGGCGTTGGTTAAACCGAAGGACATGACGGTGTACTCGTATTGGCCGTAACGAATAACAAAGGCCGTTTTGGGAATGTCCCGTTCGGATTTTGATTTGATGGTAGCCTAACCTCAAATCCATCTTAGAGAAGACCGAGGATCTGCGAGCTGATCATACGGATCGTTGATCCCGGGAGCGGATACTTGTTCTTAATTGTGACCAAGTTGACGGTCGATAATCTACAACCATCGGTCCGTACCATCCTTCTTCTTGACGAAGAGGGAGGGGCAAGCCCAAGGAGATGAACTAGGACGGATGAAACCCTTTTTCAAGGACTCATCGAGTTGTTTCTTAAGTTCGGCTAGCTCTAGGGGTGCCATCTTATAGGGTCTTCTAGAAATTGGGACAGTTCCTGGAATGAGATCTATCACGAACTCAACATCTCTGTCAGGTGGGACACCTGGCAATTCTTCTCGAAAGACATCCGGAAAGTCACGGACTACCGGGGCGTCTTGAGGTCAGCAATGGGTGGCATTAAGAGAATATAGTTGGCGCTTGGATATTCGGGTCAAGACATTGACTATCTTTCCCGAGGGGTGCGTAAGTTGAACAGTCCTAGAGAAACAATCAATCTTGGCATGATGGGCTGACATCTAGTCCATACCCAAGATGATATTTATATCCGAAGATTTGAGAGCTATCAACGATGCAAGGAAAACAAGTCTGTCGACCTGAATTTCATTATTATGGCTTACTCTAGAAGTTTGCCATTTGGATCCTGGGGTTTGAATTACCATGGAGGTGGGCATATCACTGAATGCGGTGTGGTGTAAGCGAGCATAGCTTTCAGATATGAATGAATGAGATGCTCGATGTCGAAAAGAACAGATGCCGGGTGGCAGTTAACAAGAAGCGTACCGAGCACGACGTTGGGGTCCTCTTGGCCCTCTTCAGCTGAGACACAATTAACATGGCCACGTGCAGTGGTGGCCGGCTTGGCATAGAACACCTTTCCTGCTGGCTTGCCACGGCCAACAGCTTTGCAGGCTGGTTGGGGTTGGTCTGAGGACAATCGCGCATGTAGTAGCCTGATTCCCCACATTTGAAGCACGTCACGGGGTTGGCGTGTAGAGGAGCACTGTTGGTTGGCCCACCATAGGGCTTAGCTGGTGCATCTTCTTTGAAGCGGGCGAGGCGCTGAAAGGATGGCCTCGGTGTGAATCTGGGTGGTGGCGTATTAGGCACCCACACCCGGCGCTTCGTGGTCCGGCACGGATGAGGAACCCATATCACGACCATGCTTGCGTGTTGCTTCAAATCGATCGACCCGTTTCAGCAGCGATGGCTTTGTTAACAAGCTTCGGAAAGAGGTGCACTCATGCGCACGGAGATCTCGGCGAAGTTCGGGCTAAGTCCTTGCGGAACCTTGCTGTTTCTTGGCGTCGGTGGAAACCTCTTGATTGCATAGCGTGCAAGGTTACCAAACTCTCTCTGTGGCGTCCACGGAGAGCGACCTTGGGTGGCTGCAGAACTCCTCACGTTTACGATCCATGAGACCCTCCGAATGTGATGTTCACGGAAAGCCTCGCTGAATTCTGCCCAAGTAGTGACATGGCCAAGCTGGGCGATAGCCATATAGTTCTCCCTCCGAGATGGCGGGGCCTTCAAGATGATATGCAGCAAAGGTGACCTTATCAGCCTCAGCTAGCAGTGCATAACGCAGCTTGTGAGTAATTGCGCGGCCGATCATCGGCGTCGAGAGGCTCGGCGGAGTGGTGAAAGGTAGGTGGGTGTAACTTGATGAAATCACCGGCGACACCAAGTTATTTCTCGATGATGTCTTGTGTTACATTCGATGCGCTCCAACAAACGGTTGGTCTCCTGTTTGTTTCTCTCGGCCTCCAGCATAACTTTGGCCAGAGAAGGAGGGTGAGGCAGGTTCGCTTCTCCAACTCTGCTGCCTTCGTCCTGCTCTGGCGGAGCAGGGTTGTTGCGGGTGTTAACCATCCTAGGGAAACAAGACAAGGATTTAGTCCAGGATGACAAAATTCTGACATAGAAATGTAGAATGTAATGGATAGCTCGGAATGCAAGATGATCATCCGTATGACATGGTAGATACAGAAACTGCTTTTTTATTCCATCGTCATACACACCATACAAGGTTTAGTACAAGACCAAACAAAGTACTACTACGGTGAAAGGAGGATTACATCTCATCGGAGGCATACCAAGCTCCTATACATTATTTTTCTTACACCTCCAGAATTGATACACACTAAGTCGTATTCCACGAGTCATGCAGGACGGTGGAAATACAACTATTACAATACTAGTGGGACTACTACTAACTCGGGCGTCTCCGTAGTAGTTCTCACGAAGTCTCCCCATAGCACGGAAGTTCAGCGTGATCGTCAGGAAGCGATCGGTCCTGAGGAGCACGTGGACCATAAGGGCAAGGGTGAGGTCTTGGACCAACAAGCGGTGGCTGCGGGGACCACGAGGTGGGGTGATGCCCCCACATCACGCCAATCCATCATGTCGGCAGAGCGGATCTAACGGGATCTGAGATCTCTCATATCCATATATCCAGCTTGCACGGCCGGTGCAAAAGCGAGTCAAAGTGGCCCGGTGATCGCACGGGCATTGAAAACTCCATCCTCAAGGCCCGACTCTCTCGGTCCTTGTCCTCGAGCAACTTCGGCGATGGTGCGGGTTAGTGAGTCCTCTGGCCGAGTCGGCATAGATAGCCCGGAGATAACCAAACGCTCCAGGAAGTGAACCCGGCATATACCGGAAGTCGGTGTTGCGAAGCAGGCCAGTCCTGACTCGCATGATGGTCATCATAGAATACGCAGCATCTTGCACCGCCATATCAATAGTAACACCAAGCCCATAGGAACAATGAAGGGCCTCGGTGGAACCAGGATAAGAGGGAAATATCCTGACAGTGCAGAGATACTGGCTTTGATTAAAATCTCGATACTGCTCTTCAACTGTGTATTCGGGATACCAACGGTAACCCGCCTCGATCATAACCCGAACTAACATAGCTGTATGACCGGTCACACCAATGCATCTGGTTAGACGAACCACTTGATTTTGGTCACGAGTGGCCATCTGGAAGCATAACCACAATGCAAAGACATTAGAATTTCTGGTAGAATTTGGACAGCATAACGACTGTAAATGCTCAAAAGGATTTGAGACATTTTATAAAGAATTGCATAGCCACTCAACAATATCATATCAAGGTTCTGGGTCCAACTTAGTAACATAACAGGATAGTAAAACTGAACCAGGCTTGTAACCATCAAACCTATAAGGTACTACTGATTAGTAACACGTGAACCTAATAGAGAGAAGAGATCCTAATCCTTAAACCCCGGTGGAAGAATGGACTGACTCAGATCAGAATGTCATGAGGTAAAGGAGTAAAAAGAGCCTTACGTACCATCCCACAATCAATTCCCCTACATATAACTAAAGCATTTCTAGACTCAACATCGACCAGTTTGGCTTGGAAAACCTACAGCAGTCCGGCTCGATGCCAACGCTGTCGGGACCCGACTCAATGTCACATCGATCTAGCACAGTAACACCTCATATCACTTTGCGGCCTCACGCACGGTATCCCCACGGTGTCGCCTTACCTTTGCCGGGACCGTTTAGCCTTTTGGCTGCGTATATGATAGTGTCGCTAGCATCCATATGAAAAGGAGCCCGGCTGACATGGCTAGTCGTAAACCAAAAGTGGCACAGACTTACGAGGACAGCATCCATGACCCAAACATCGAACGTGTCGGTCATCGACAAGTAAGTTCGGGCTGTAGCACTGGGCTAGAAGGACTCCGATAAACCGGGTCAGGCGGGCTAACAGGCTCCGTACTCAATCGAGACATTTCCCGAAGGGATGACACGAGAGCGAAGAAGGACACATGCCGGCCAGCCTAAGTGTTCCGGAGCAGTAGCAAGCTACCATGGCTCAGTGGAGACACTAGGAGACATTTCCCGGTAAGAAAGGCTACTAAAGATAAACAACTAGATAGTCAGATCCCACACATACCAAGCATTTCAACCATACACACAATATGCTCGATATGTGCAAATACAACAAGGCATCACAACATGACTCTACGACACAATGTACTTTATTTAAAGGCTCAGAGAGCCATACATAGCATACACACAAGTACGGGTCACAGGACCCACATTCAAGTCATACAAACATACAAGCCAACAGCGGAAGTGTTTTGTCCGAGTCTGCACAACTAGTAAAATAAAAGAGGCTTGGGTAAGCCTAGCTATACTACATGGTCCTTCACTTGCTCAGGATCACCACCTGGGCCTTAGTCTACTCATCGATGTCAACATCTACGAAGAACCCGTCGGAAGGGTTTGTGGCATCTTCTGAAAAATGTAAATTAAAGCAACATGAGTACAAAGGTACTCAGCAAGACTTACATCAGATCCTAAATACATGCATATTATCAAGAAGGGTTGGTGGGGTTGTTGCAGCAAGCCAGCTTTGACTCATGGCTAGGCTATCCTACGAGACACCAACTTGAAATAGTTTTGCGCACTCGAGTCCACTACTCACCACTTCAATACACTACCGAGGATCCACCTCCGTCTTCCTACGGAAAAGCCATCCTCGGCACTCACGCTTATCTTGAGGCTTTTAGTAGTTTCCATTTACTTGTCTATGAACTGTATAGGCAACCAAGTAGTCCTTTACCGCGGACGTGGCTATTCGAATAGATGATGTTAACCCTGCAGGGGTGTACTTCTTCATACGCTCTCACCACTTACGCCGTTTACACGACATGTACTCGGCAACCTTCAGCGGAAGCCCAGCGTGGGTGTCGGCCACGACCTACCTAGACACCTAAGTCTCTAGTCCGGGTTTATCGCCTATTTGGGTTCCATCTATGAGGAGTTTCGGCCAAAGTTTCGCTCACAGCCCCAAACGATGTGAGCGGGTTCCCGAGATACCAAACGGGCATCCGGTACACCGTGCCACGTACCTACCGCATCACAGCCCACCCCTACGGTCGGCGCTGTCCACGGCCTCCGATGAGCTACAAACACGAAACTACTTGCAACTCCCGGACGGAAGACTAGGGTGAATAAGAAGCCAAGAGGGTCCATTGGTTTGGGCCCAATGCATGGTAGTAGCTGAATCTTAAATCACACATACAGATCTCGATTAAGGATGGCCTCAATGAAACAACCCACCATGTACTCCTACATGGCCTCTCATCGATACCTTTACCAAATCGTGTTCAACACCTTATTCTCATACGACACGATCATTTCACTCTAGCCATCACCCAGATGAACCAGACCTGACACGACTCTAAGCATAGCAGGCATAGCAAGGTAGGAACAACACAATCATATGGCTCAATCAACTCCTACACATGCTAGTGGGTTTCATCTAGTTACTGTGGCAATGACAGGTCATGCAGAGGAAATGGGTTCAACTACCGCAGCACACAGCAGTTTGAATCGCGTTGTCCTAATGCAGTAAAAGAGAGCAGGAGCAAGAACATGGGATTTTATCGATGTGATCAAATGGTTGGTTGCTTGCCTGACGGGTCGGTGCACTGGTATTGCTCTTCGTCTGGGTTATCACGGTACTCCTCGGGGGTAGAACCTGCCGCAGAGAGCACCGATACACAAGGATTACCAAACAGTATGCAACAATATGATGCATGCATGTGACATGGCAAAATGAGCGTATTGGGCTAATGCAACTAAGAACAGATGGGTTTGAACTAATTTGGACCAATGGTTCAAAGTTCAAACTCATAAGTTGCCATTTAAGGTGTTTTATCTTGTTCTGTGATAAACAGCAGGTTAGCTTGTTTAAACATGCATGAAACCAGTACAGATGGAAAGATTGGATTTTTCTGATCATTTTTCATATATAATTTGTTTCATTTGGAGCTACAGATTAATTTCTATGAATTTTGAAGTTTGAAACATTTTTCGAATTTCTGTGTAAAAATAATTCCGATAATTAAATTATCAGGTCAAGACTACGTCGGGATAGCGTCGGTGGTGAACAGGCTGGTCCAGTCAAACTGACCCGTGGGTCCCGCATGTCGAGAGTCAATTAGATTAACTAAATTGTATTTAAACTAAACTGGTTTAATTAGTGAAGGGGGCCCCACGTGTCATAGACCCAGAGGGTCAAACTGGGCCCACCCGTGGTCAAGTCAGAGTCAAACACGCCGGCGTCTAGCCGCCGGCGAGCCCGACGCGGCGGCGAAAGTGCTTTTTGTCGTTCCAGTGTCCAAATGGACGGCGGTGGGCATCTACGTGTTGCTGAGGTCGAGCCGCGGCTATTGGTGGTGGTTGTTGGGCTCGGGGTGGCCGGAGTTGGCGCCGGCGGCGACTTTGGCGGCCGCCGGAGTTCGGTTGAAGACGAACTCGTGGCTAGAGTGTGCGGTGAGGTGCGGGGAGTGCATGGTTAGCCCCAACGCAACGTGGTGAGTGCGATGGACAAGGTGAGGTGGCCGGAGGGTGGCCGGGAGCACGTCGGCGACGAGGTCCATGACGGCGCGTCTTGGGTGAGCCGTGTGCTGTTGTGGTGCACGAGAGCGAGAAAGAGAGGAAGGGGAAGTTAGCCCAGCTCACTGCGGTCTTGATGGAGCAGACGGCGTGGTCGGGACGAGCTGATCTGGCAGCGACAGCGAAGGGGATCTCCGGCGATGGCGGTTTGGGCGAGGTTGGTGGCGGCGGCGGCTGGGCACGGCCTTCGGGGCTCGGCTAGCTCGAAGGAGTAGAGGACGGCGGAGCTTCGGACACGGTGGCTTGGCGTGGGGGTGACGGAGAGCACGCTCTACGGCGGTGCGGCGGCGGTGGCGTCGGCCATGGCGTGGGGCGCGAGGGAGAGGAGCTGAGGCGAATGAAGGTGTCCAGGGGTTCGGGCGCGACGTGGAGCTCGTCCGAGCCAGCAAAGCGGCGAGAGGGGGAAGAGGCGGCGTGCAGCTGCGTGGCGAGCTGCGGTGCCGCCGAAAGCACCTTGGCTGCCTGCTGGCAAGCCAAGCAGCTTCGGCTGGAGCGGTGGCAGGCTGGGCGGCCAGTGGGCTGGCTGGTGGGCCTCGGGTGGCGCCGGTAAGGTTTTTCCCTTTTTTCTCGCTTTTTTTTATTCTGTAAGTTTGTTGAATTTCTAAAAATACCTATGTCATTCCAAAATTCACCAAACTGCCTCTAGTCCTTAGTTGGAATATTTCCAGCATGGAACATTTTAGTTTGGGAATATTTGAGCATTTGAAATATTTTATAACTTTTAAATGCCCAAATTCAAATACTTATGATTTAATTCAAAGACCTTAGGATAACCTAGGAAATTGTGCATCACTTTTGGCAGAGGTTCTGAGCCAAGACAAAAAGGATGGACATTTTAGAAGGGCATTTCAGGTTCATCGAAAATATTTTTAGTAAACCCTAGTTTGTTTCAGAGAAATTTGGGAGTTACATCATTCCCATTTCAGGTTTCTGTTAAATGAAATAGACATGATGCAACACTCTAATGCATGAACTAGCTAGGGTGTGACATATGCATATCCTAGATAGATCTTGCATGAGTGTAGGATTTTTTTTGAAATTGCATACTACGTTCCCCAACAAGAACAACAACCAGTAACAATGCATTAGCTAGTAAATAAATAGTAGAAAAGGTACAAGAAGCGACGACCAACGGCTGACTAAAGGTGTGCCATCAGATCCCAGGTGTGCTGCAGCAGGACAAACGCGGTCAAGCAACACATCACTAGGCGGAGAACGAGCATGGAGGGGACGAAAGGGAACGCATGAAAGGGCACCTGAGGCAAGGCCCTTTTCATTTATTTGCGCACTCACCTACAATAAACTCCATTGAAATCCTTTAAAGCATCCAATTGCTACAATACACCAAGAGGAAATAGTCAAATTAGCTCACCCACTCAGGGGGCAAGAGAGGTGGTGCGCTGGCCAGTACCCTCTTCCAGCTAAATGCAATGCCTACAAAACAACATAAGCCCTTCTAAAAGTAATGAACTGGTGCATCTCAAGATCTTATTCAAAGAAGTAACATGTGAAAGCAAGAAAATTTATTAAATCTAGGTGTTTGTTTAAAAAAGAACTTAAATCTGTGTAAAATGAGATTTAGGTTCTGGTACAACATTCTAGTTCAGTGGTGTGATAGTTTATGCACATAGAATATATTATAAAAGCAAAATATATGGAGAATTTAGTAAACAACACAACACCGAAAGAGTAACAAAATAATGCTAAATTTTAAGAGTAAGGCGGTTATATCAAATCAGATGAATGCCACATATACATATTTTACAAAATAACCACGAGCCAATGTTTGACATAGAAGATATAACATAATCCCTTAATTGCTGAATTACAAGTATAACAAGTAAGAACTAAGGGAGGTTATTATTACTTGAAATAAATACATGATCTTCAAGTAAAACCAACATTGATAAATCATTTCACTATCCACTTGACATTCAAGTCTCCAATATCATATGTCTCTATCGCCACTCATAGGTATGGGTACTACTTCAGTGATAAAAGGCCCTTGACCTACCATTTATCCATATGAGATGACCCAACATCTGTCAATCCAAGCCTTGAAGCAGATACTGAGAAACCTGAAAGACAAAATACTGTTAAAATTTTCATGACCGAAATCTCCTTTTACATTGCACCGTGCTATCTCCCTAAGCAGGTACTACTCTTTGGTTCCATTTTCAAGTTCTGACCGGGTGGTTGTGAATAGGTGAAGCACAAACTTGTGGTGATTCGTGCCATTTGATCAAAGTGCCTTCAACAGAAGCTCAGGCTATCCATACCAACTCACATGGGTCACTCTAACCAATGTAATGTGAAGTATGCCAACTATAAATTCAATAAGATTTGCTTCATAGATTGAGAAGAATAACAGATAACTACAGTGAACAAATTGTGGTTTTGTTCTGAAGTTCAAAGAATAAAGAGGAGAAAGAAGATACCCTAAAAAGCTTTGCACTGTCATGCCACATACCCTTTCTGTAAGTCTAAATCTAAAATACATATCGCCAATGATAATATTCCTAAATTAAACCATATAAATAAGAGACATACACAATCTGCGTCATAGTGCATAGGTGCAGAAAGCTCACTAACTGATAAATATCACCAAAAGGAGGAGGTACAAAAATCATACATGTTTTTCAGCCATAACTCAAACAGGGTAGACTCACCTGAAACTAGAGAAGCAGCCCCAGTAGGCCTACAGGTGCAGCGGCAAGAAGATTTCCTGTATATGCAAACACACCAGATATCCCTGTATTTCGACAAAAAAGTGGTTAATGGATGGACATATTACGGTGCTAGTCAACAACATATATATTTTTTCAGTTTGACATAGAAGCACATTTCTAGTTCACCATGAAGCAAATTAAGGTATGCATTGCTGCCGTGCAACGATATTTCTTGTGCTTTCTCACGAAGCCATTGCCTCATATAAGTGTTTTTTATTTTCTTTTTTCTCAAATCCGTACAAAAGAATAGATATCCGAGTCCTTTGAAACTTAAAATGGGACCATATATATTCTGTAATCAAGACTTCTGGATGGATGCTAGGTATGTATTAGTTTGGTTTGGTTTCATCTCAAAGATTCAGCACAACAGACCCTGATGTTACCTCATGAATAAGCTAAATATTTCTACTACTAGCGAATAACAGCCTAACATGTCATGTATTTTGTCTATCTAATTTACCTGGAGCGGCGACTGCTTTGACGTGCAGTACATCCTCGATGTCCACCATGTGTTGTGCCTCTGGTGCGCCCACCATCGTGGTAGCTGCGTCCACTGCCGCTAGCTCTCCTTACTCCGTATCCTATGTCAACCACCTTGCTATCTTCCGCTCGGGCACTGCTCAACATCGTAATTTGGTGGCTGACAACAGGCCTCTTTTGCCTAGTTAGCCTCCAAGCCCTTAAGTGCTGCGCTGGCATCACCATATGTTCATCTCCCTCCAAGGGCAGAAATGAATATGGCAGCATCATAATTAATTAATATTAATATGATGGATTAGTGTTAAGAATATGAATGGGGAATTAGCTCAAATGATAACTAAAACTCCAAATCATTCATGTATCCCTCTAAACCTTCATAACTGAAACAAAATCTGTCTAAAATCGGTAACTACATGAATAGTTCACGGAGCTTGTATCCCTATAATAAGGATATAAAACATCTTTGGACAATACTCTGTCAAAAAGAGAACACCTTAGCTCAATAAAGCAAACATCTTATTTCTGAAACCTGTGAAGTTATAAAAATAGTTGAAAAGATTACTAATTTGAATAGGAGCTCTACAACTTAGGGGGAGAAGAAAATGGAAAAGAAAGAATGAAATAGGAATGATACTATGAACACAGGTTATATATATGTGAAAATCAATAATCTCTGTTTTAGAAACACCCTTCCTAACTGGAACATAAAACATGACAGTAGAAGCATGAGCCTCCAATGCTTCTGGATTTTCTTTTAAACTCTACTTCTAAGATTTTTAGTCTACAGTGATTATCTCTTTGTTAGATATACACACATCGACTTCTTAAACAATAGAACTGGACAACTGCCATGCCATCCAACATCATCCTGACAATTAACTTGCGGATCTACATTTTTTGTTGCCAGAAATACAAAAGGAATGAAACATAAAATGCCGTATGGCCACAAGAAAGCATACCAGAGGAATAACTTTGCATACCTAGTCCATATGGTAATGATAGATCCACACATTGATTCTTCACTGCTGCTTGGTCGTTGTACAATCTATGGACACCGCTCGCCAGCTTCTACTCAAATCCTCTAATGCCCTGCAACCAGATGTGTTAACTCTCCAAACAATCAGAGTCGCTACCTCCTCCACTAAAATGAGTAGTGTTGTCGTGTACAAAAATATTAATTTCAAAAGGAAGAATATAGTGAAATCAAAGCTTCTCTGAATTGTGATGTCAATAATCTGTTGTAGAAGACTGTCTATAAATATCACACCAAAGATAGTCTGTGATGAAGTTTCTATTAAATATTATTTTTCATGGAAGTGAACATATAATTCCTGGGATAGAGATATATGATGAGATTCTGGAAGAACACAGTGATAGAAGCACCAAACTCGCCACTAAATATGCTAGTTCAGCATGCACGAAAAGCATAATAATAACCTCAGAAGGACAAAAAAATAGGCCAATAAACTTGGGATAGAAAAAACATGTCAACTAACTTGGAAGGAGACCTATCATGATACAGACATAAATATCTCTTAGTAGTGAAGTCTTGTTGCTATTTTATACTGTGGCACCCCGGCTCAGAGAAAACCGTAACGCCCCGTATTGCAACCCGGAGATCGAGATGAAGTCGTCTGGAATACAGTACTGCTTAGCATAGAACAAATCAACTCTTTATTACAATCCATTTGGGTATAAGGGTTTCTGATATAACGAGGAATTACATCGGCACGGAGACACTATGCCAGCCACTGTTGCTCTAAGCAAGCAGTAGAACAACTCGAAGCAGCGGAATAACTCTAGCAGCGGAACAACAACGATGGTGGTCAACTCCACTCCACAGGGACTCTGGCTGGAACGCTCATCCTAGCTCGCAAACAAAGAATCCACAGCAAACAAGCATTCAAATCCGGCATGACCAGCAAACTGGAATGACACGCCAGGTCACTACATTGAATGTACTTGCAAGCTCGCAATAACCAGAAGCATTCAAGACAAACAACAGCATGGCAATTACAGGTTAAGCAGGAATTAACATGATATCATCAGAATAACATGGCATCAACATGAACATGATATAACTAGCACAATACGAGCATATGAATCTGACGATACTAGCATGCAACCTGATGACACTACATGCACCACTTATTCTGCTCGGCTACCTCATAACCATCACATGCATCACTTACCATCCTCGGACATCACACGATCATCTTAGGATCAATTCAAGCTTGGTATAAACAACACCGGATTAATCATTAAATGACCACAAGGATCTTGATCTTTACCAATGATTCTCGCACAACATCACGAATATCCAACAACTCAGTATCCTCGATACCACAGTGATCACTCATGGATCACAAAAGGAACCACACTTGGTTCAACGGGTTACCTCATAACCAAACAGTGATCATTCACGGATCACAAACGGAACCACTCTTGGTTCGACGGGTTACCTCGTAACCAAACGGTGATCATACACAGATCACACAATCCACTTATCTCATCATCAAAATGGGGTTGTTATTAAGCACATCATTATTATTACTGTTGACCCATAGTGTGACCGACACGAACTGGGCCCTTATCTGCGGGCACAGCTATCGATAGATTTAAAACACACTCTGCAGAGGTTAGCACACTGTACCCACACCACGGAATAGACGGCCTCGCACTCCCATTCGGGTGGACCAACGGCATTCCGACAAAACCGTACTACTGCCATGACACTCTCCTAGCCACTCCGACTAACTCCCCACTGGGCTAAATCATGGATTGCCCCGTGTCTACCCCAGACACCAATGGCAACCGTCGTGGCAAAATGGCCACGACATGGCAAAGCGGTCCCAAGCATGGACAAAAGCGCTTATCATCCAACTACGGGCACACAAGGTTATATATGCTTACCGGGCCAGGGTACCGCACGCCCATAACCTTCCCCCGTTGGAGGCACTAGCGAGAGGCATGACAATAGACCCAGTTAGGACCCTCCCATAAAGGTAAGTGTGGTTGCACTGGTCAGCTCGATATGGTGGCACCATGACTCAGCCAACAGTTGTTCAACTTCAATTTAATCCGGTTAAACTTGAATGCAAATATGCTGAGCCATGATAAAATAACATGATGCAATTACAATGCATGAGCATGATATCAACATAAGCCTGAGGGTACAACATAACTGTTGACCATATTAACAATGAATCATATCCAACTGAGCATGGAATAATGACGTGCATGAATATCACAAATACAACACTACTCATAGAAACCTAGCATGACTACTAGCATCAACAATAAATATCATGCAAGACATATCAACAATGCTACCATGCAAGCATTTAACCAACTGGATGCAATGGAACACGCATACGATGAAACTCGGAACAGACGAAAGTCATGCACCGAAAACCATCACTAACATCAACATGTACTACTAGCAAGCATAAGCATATGAAAGGAATACTAGCAGGTAGAACATGATAACAGAGTACAAGACTGCATAGCACGAAAGTGAACATGCAACTTTAAGCATCACCGGAATAACGATAACCATCTTTTCAACAAGCAAATATTTAATAAATATTCAAGTTGAAAACCATGGCTAATGCATTACTATCATGCAAGTGGGTATTGTGGCTCGCTTGGGGATGAAGAAGGCACCGGGGAGAAGTGCGGTGAAGCCGCGGAAAGAATCGCCGAAAACAGTCCTCTCCCAGAAGGGCTGTTTATGTGCAAGGGCAAAAATGTCATTTTTGGAATGTTAACACATGGTGAAAGTGTTGCCAATAGAACAGGCTCCATGAGACTAAGAAATGGGCTTTGGATTCACCTCATTTGGAGTTACGAGTAAAAAGTTGTGAGGTGATGAAGATTAGGGACTTTTCTGCAAAAATATCATCACAAACAAGTCCCTGAGTGGATAAGGCAGAAACGCATATAAAGAAATACGCTTTCAGAAGTTGAAAACGTACTTACGAGAATACATGTCCACTTATCCACATCATCTGATGCGGGGCCGGGGCTTGGGGTCGCTGACGTGCGGGTCCCATGGGTTATGGGGCCCTTCACTTATCCATGTGGGCTGGCCGGGTCAACAGCTGAAGGGCTAACGAGCGGGGCCCGCGGCCAGCTAGTAGGGAGGGGCGTTGTCTCCTTCCTCTCCTCGCTTGCGCCCGCGCCATGCGACCTACCGGCGTGATCAGTCGCGACAAGGCGGTTCCATCCAGGCAGGACACGGCCGCCGAGGAGCTTGGGGTTGCGCGAGGCATTGGCCACAGCAGACTGCGGCCACGGTGAAGATGGACTCGGTGTTAGAGTCGCGGGGAAGAGGGGTGGAGGCGCGGGGTTGATCTGGAGTGGTGGTGTAGGGCTCTGGTGATGGCCAAGAGGAGAGGGAGGGATTGGTTGCCGCAAATTTAGGTGGGCACCGACGGCGGCCGTGGCAGTGATGTCGAGCACAAAGAGCTTCTCGAGCTCGGGCTAGAGGTGAGGAAGGCCTAGAGGAGTGCGATGAGGCTGCTGGGATGCTCGGGAGGCGACGGGAGGGGCTATAAATAGCCGGGGCGAGAGGCACGGGCTCGGGTGCCACCGGGCATGTCCGGCCGAGGCCCTGGCGACGACAGCGATCACAGGAAGGCACGGGAAGGTGACGAGGGAGAACGTGGACGAGCTACAGAGCGCACGGGGCAGCAGGAGCCAAGGGAGGGGCAGAGGAAGAGGCCGGGCACCATTAATGCGCTGTCGGCCATAGTGCTCCCGTGGGCGAGCAGTGACGAGCGCAGATGAGGAGGCTTCGGGAGAGCGAGATGAGTCCAGGGGGGATGACGAAGATGTGGGCTAGCTGCTGGACACGCTCACGCGCGCGAAGACGACGAGTGGGGAAGGGGCCTGAGCAAGAAGACGCGCTGGACGCGCTCACTTCATGCCAAATCGATGGTCACCAACAGTACTGGCATGCGTGGGAGGCAAACAACTGGCAAATGATGACTAGGGGTTAGTCCTTCCTGGGTCTGTTTCAAGTGTGATGGTAGCTTGGTGAAAACTGCTCTAGCTAAATGGTAAGATGCCTTTGAAGTTTACTGCAGTAAACTTGATCAACTAAGTGTGATCACTAGAGAGATGCTATGGGTCAAATGTTATGTCTGGGGGTATAGGCTAGGAAGGACTACAATCCTGGGGAGTTTGGTAAGAAAGGGACCAAGATTTAATGCGTTGCTTCACAACTGACCAAAATGGTCCAGAAACTAGATCATCAAGATGCACTCACACGGAGTGTCAACTTGATCTCAATTTGGGCAAGGCAGGGTCATTTGGCCCTATGAAGATGCTCAAAAAGTCTCATACCATTTGGCAAAGCCAAAATGGTACTTGCTTCACAAACATCTCCTTTGGACAGAAACTTTCAAAAATTCTAGAGGAATAACGCCTTGATGAAATATTACCAACATGGGTGGATATAGGTTATATGGATACTAGAATACCTAAAAAATTTGACAGCCATAATGGAGCAAGATAAAATATACTTGCTTCACAAACTGAAATTTTTGGCAGAATCTAAGAATTTAAGATGAGCTGACATGGAGGCATGACATGAGCTCAACTTGGGTGGAGGGCTATAAAATGATGATATGAAGGATCATGAAAAATGGCAACTCATTTGGATATGCCTACCTTGTACCTCCTTCACAAAGTTTCTTTCTGGGCAAAAACTTTGGAAACTCATAATTTAATAATTACTACGAAAATGAGGTTGCATTTTGGCATGTGGCAATGATATGGACATGAAAAGATGTCCAAGGAATTTGAGGTCAATTGGGCAAAGGAAAATAGCACTTGCTTCACAATGTGCCATTTAGGGCAGAATAGGAAAAGAATTAGTGGGCATGATGATAAACATGACAAATGAAATATTTTGCCATATTTGAGAAAGATATGACCCAAGCAATTTATGAGAATTATTTGGGAATTTTAAGAGTGTGGGAATTATAGGTTGCTTCACAACCTAGGGCAATTTGAGTTATTCCTTTAATTGGAAAGGAATATTCCCAATAAAAAGAATATTGGGATTTGGGCTAGGATGAAAATGATAGGGTCTAGGGAAGGATTTGGGAATGACAAGCCACTCTGGAAGCAAAGAAGAGGGCATCTTCTTCAGTTTCCAGACCACAAAGCCACGGAAAAAGAAAACTCAAGCAAAAAAAACTCACAAAAACAAAAGAAAAAGAAAGGGCCAAAAATCAGGCTGTCACAAACCTTACCCCCTTAAATAAATCTCGTCCTCGAGATTTGGTTGCTTAGGGAACAAGTATGAATATATTGGCTTAAGGAAACCGTTTCCACCTCGGGTATCCTTTTTCCTTTATTGTTGTTCCCACTAAATTTTATCTGACTGGCTCTGGGTGGTTTGCTTTACTTTATCCACATTCTGACAGATTTTAACTTGCTTGTTCATGCTGATACAGGCTCCAATTATTTTTTTAGATCTGTTGACTTAGCTGACTGCGATTGATTTTCACGACTGAAATATATGTCCGTCTCACAATTCCAAGAGTGATTTCCGTTGGGTGTGTCATCCGGCACTAACAACCTTCCATAAAGTGATGATCAGATTTTTCTGATGAACACCCATGCTCCGACTCAGTGCATTGGGTTTCTCCATTAAATGCTGGTCCTTTGGGTTCCAAACAGTGAGTTGAAGCATAACCATTTCCTGACATATTCTGACTCATCGCGGAAGTTTCTGAATCATCATAACTGGTTCCACTGTCTTGATTATCGGATCCGTACCAAATATTTCATTGTCGCCTGTCGTGGCTAGCATAAGGGTTTAACCTGTATGATAATATCTGCAAACTTGACTGACGGTGGTTCTGATGGAAAAATTTTGTTCACGAAAGGCTATCCATGATGATTCACATAAGTGAGGACTCATGTTTTGAGATTGTTATTCCTCATACCGATTACTCATGCTGTAGGCATATCCATGTGGATCAATACTGACTTAGATTGTGGGGGTATCTAGACCATGGGGTCGTGCATCAATTTTCATACCTGCTCCTTCATTATTGTTTTCTTGGTCTCGATCCTTGACTGAAAGAGCTGTGTCATATTGCTTCTTCGTATGACCATAGGTACTGTCGGTGCAATTTTTCGGCAATCATAGCTTATCCTCATTTTTCTGACAGGGTAACCCATTAAATGGCAGGTTCAACACCCCCCAAGTTTTGACCGCAGGAAAATGGTCATCTAAACCTTGCAAGAAATCGACAAATAAATCAGTAGCCAACAGAGTGGTCTTTACAACTCAGATCTGGGACATGATTGGAATAACTCAACCACGGCTCAGGACGGCCGAAAAGCAGCTCAGAGCATGAGACCGGGTCGATAAGAAGAAGCTGGCAGCTCCCTAAAATAGCCAAAAAGAAGCTATAGGGCTACTGTCACAAAAAGAAACTCAACAGTTGTACGAGACGGCCGAAAAGCAGCTCAGAGCATGAGACCGGGTCGATAAGAAGAAGCTGGCAGCTCCCTAAAATAGCCAAAAAGAAGCTATAGGGCTACTGTCACAAAAAGAAACTCAACAGTTGTACGAGACGGCCGAAAAGTAGCTCAGAACTCGTGACAGTCGTTGAAGAGAGAAAAAATCGGCATCCACCCCAGATAGCTAAAACAGCTCAGATCACAGGCGTGGTGCCGTCATTGGAGAAAAAGGGGACAAGGGCTCATCAGGATCATTTTCCAGGTTCACAGGTACTTGTATTCAGCTCATTGATGTCATCAATCCTCATAATCCTTTGTCACACTATGGTGTATACTGGCTTTCCTCTCTTAACCATCCTCACGTGGTTGTCAGATCCTCATCTGAGTGACTTTTAAGATCTTGGTGGTATGCTCACCGCCTATATATGAGAATCTGATTCCTGAGATAGACGTGTATTCTGACTGATTCTTACTTCTGGCCAAACTGTTGTGGATCTAATTCTTGGGATTCACTGCCATATGCTGTCAATTCACAGCGTACTACCTTGTACCAATGTCTTACTAAGGAAGATTGGCTGGCTTGTGCTTGAAACTTTCATCAGACAACTTGCTCAAGAAGACTGAATATCATGCTTCAAAAGCTTACCCCCTTAAAGAGTTTGCTGGGGAAAGACTTAGTACCTTATGCCGGAAGCTTTTGCGGTTGCTTACTGAAGAAGGCAGAGTACCTTGCATGGGAAATCATCCATACATCATACTAAGGAAGATAGATGGATCTTGCCTTGGAAGCTTCTCTGGTAACTTGCGAGGGAAAAGTGGGTTTCTTACACCAGATGCTTCTCATTGTGATATGCGGGCTGATTACCACAGATACATACCATCTTAATATTTCTATTGTTGATTTCTTGTATGAAACTGGATTTTGCAGGACTATCCTCTTTTATGATTATTAACTACATGCCGTATTTTTGCTTGCTTCCAGGTACATCGGGTTCCAAAATCATCCTCAACGAAAATTAAACATTTATCTGAGCCATACCTTTTATAATATTCTGTCAACCTTACACACAATTTATCTTCTTGCTGATTTGATCATTTCTGCCATGAGGAGTGCACATTGAGAAAAACTTGATTATTCTGTATCATGATGTAACATCCAAAATTTTCAATTTGGAATGTTATAGATTCGATCATCATTGCATATCATAGTTTATTGCATTTTGGGTTGATCCTAGAAATTCTACGCAACTCAAGGACCCACGGAGAGAGTTGGGGATTTCGTTATTTTCATAGTTGAGTTATCTCATATTTGGAAAGAGGATTATTTGGTTTTAATTATTTTTCTCTTCAAATATTTCTTATATGAAAAGTAAAAGAGAGGGGATAAAATGACTTCTCCAAAATAAACAAATATTGGAGGAAAATTATTAAAATCAAATAAGTATTTTATTCGGGGTTTTATTGCTATTTTATTTGAATTAGGAAAAAATGTTTTCCAAAATTGCATTAGAGGCCCAAATAAATGTTCACTTTGTCCGCAATATTATTAGAGGACTGTGAAAATTTATTTCAGAATTTTTGGAGTCTATTTAGTATTTCTTTTATTACTTTTTCTGTGTCAGGATTTTTTTAAAAATAAAAAAAGTCAACCGACCTAACCGGGACGTGTCCGACTAGAACTCCAGGCCCGGCCGGCCTTTACAAACCGAGGTGGAGCCCGCCAGCCCACCGACCCCGCCGCCGCCCAAACCCTAATCCTAGCCCGCCGCCGCGCAGCCGCCACCGTCCCACCGCCCCACCGCCGAACCCAACCTCGCCGGAGGTATAACTGCCACCGCCACCGGTTTTCGCGAGAAAACCGTTCGTTTTTTTAGAAAACCCTAGTTTCCTTTTTTAGGTCGGTTCATTTTTTTTCTTCCCGATTTAGTTAAATAGCGGACGTTCATCCATACGTTCGTTTTAATGAACAATGTTCATCCATTAGCTGCTCACAGCGAACGTTCGTTCGTTAGCCTGTTCGTCAGTTTTTCTTTTTCCAGGGTTTTTCCGTGATAATTTTCGATCGCGATTTCTGCCCTGATCTTCGTTTTAGTTTATCTTTTCGCTCGCTTATCCGATTCAGGTGATTCAAGCGCCTAGATTTTATTCTTGAAGCCCTCTTTCTGTTTACTAAACTTGAACAAGATTTTGGTACCGTAAAATTTGACTTTAGTCCAGATTAGTAAATGGATCTTGATTCTTTTGCAGTTTGAGTTTCGTTGCTCCGTTCGATTTGATTCTTTTTGCAAACCGGAGTTCTTTAGTTGAACTTTCTGGTTAGATCTTTTATTTGAGTTTTACCCGTGCTTCTTGTTGAGTGCTTATGTGTGTTATTGTTTGTTTGCGATAGAGTACCCGAAGTGCGAAGCGTGCTACTATGAGTCTCTAGGTTTTGCGGATCATTAGCAAGGCAAGTAACACTTTGATCATACCTCTTTACTACCTAGTATTTATGCATTAGATCAACCCTCAAACATTGCATGGTTAGGATCTGATTAACATGTGGGTTTTGGGAAGTAGATGATGAGGTAGAACCTATTGTCCTGTTTATTATCAAACCTTTGGGAGTTACTTCTACGTTATGCTTATATGCTATGCTATGCTCACAGACGTCGATTGGGTGAGTGTATCCACGATAGATGTGAGTCATGTTAATTAATGGTTAACTTAAGGTGGCTACTTAACTACACATCTGGGTGGATCGCTTGAGGCACCCTGGAGTACCCAGTGGTTGTCAGGGCACCTGGAGAATCTAATGTTGTCCTAGGATTCCCAGAGTACCCGTGTGATTATCCTACGGTTCGCCACCCAGGCTCAAAGGGATCATAAGATTATTCATGCTAGAAATTTCTGTCTGTAGCCACAAGCCAATATGGGCTTTTGCATAGTTGAGTAAGTTGTGTGAAGCTCTTGAAGAGGTAGACTAGCAGATCTAGTGGGTTGTAGGTGGTACTGTCTACCCAGAGTAGAGAGTTAATGCTTCACAAAGACTATGTCTTTAATCTCTGACCATGGATGTGTTCGAGTCTTGTGGAGAAAAGTGCGCAATCCTCTGTAGAGTGTATAAACTAATCATGGTTAGCCGTGTCCCCGGTTATGGACATCTTGAGTATCTCGTTCTTGGATTATCATGTTGATCTCATCACTCTAAAGTAATTTGATTGGGTTTAATGATGATGTTTAATTGGGATTGAGCTGGATGAACCTTCTCAATGTTTAACAACCACCATGATAGTTAAATAAAATTTATTCTTTTGTTGTAGGAAAAAATTGGCTTTATGCAAAACTGTAACCATAGAGTTTTCCACCAGCCATATATGCATGTAGTGATAGCATTATTTCTGTTCATTACTCTATGTGTTACATTGCCAGCATATTCCATGTGCTGACCCGTTTCGCGCTGCAACATTTCATGTGGCAGACTTTTCAGACGATAAGTAAGGTGCCATAGGTCGTTGCTGTTCACTCAGCTATGCCGTTGGAGTTGATGGGCTCACTTTATCTTCCAAGCCTTCTGTTGCTATCGTTTTTAGAAGGACTTAAGCCATATTATTTTAATAAGTTCTCTTTTGAGACATTCGATGTAATAAGTGTGTGACTGAAACTCTGTTATAAATCCTCAGGTACTGTGTGTGTCGGCATTACCAATCTAGGGATGACACTGAGGCATAGAGACTAGACTGTTTGAGGTCTGGTCGCTACAAGATGGTATCAGAGAACACGCTGACTGTAGGACACGACCACTAAGCTAAAACCATAGGTCACACCTCTCTTCTCATTTGACTCCTCTCTCTTTTCTACTCTATAGGATGGAGGATGCAAGGAATAAGTTTACACAACCGGATGAAGACACCCCTTCCGGACGACATTTGAAGGAAGTTACTAGGTACCTGAACATCGGAATACCAAGCTTCACCGGGACCTACATCGCCACTTTACCAGAATTGGAGCGTTGTATGATTTGAGTTCAAGTGTGAGGAAGGACGTTCATGCCAGTCACTGAGCCAATAGATTTTTCCTTTCATGCACCAACCTAGAGTCTAAGAAAGAGCATGGCGGCCCACATCACCATGGGACGCATTGGAGAAGTTTACCACAAGGATCTTAAGGATACTATCTACCAGATTTGTGGGTGCCGATGAACAACGAGAGATAGGTCCATTGCAGCTTTCATCCAGGAGTTAAACCAGCACATTCGACGCCAGGAGAACCAGATGTGCCAGGCATGATAGATATGAAGAAGGCAATGACCAGGATTATGGAGCTGGAGGAAGAACTCAAGTCTACACGCGATGGATATGAGGAGGAAATGACGATACTCGTGGAGAAGAATGACAACCTAACAAGGAAGCTAGGAGTATTCATGGGAGACCCCATGCCAGGAGGAGATGATGACGTTTCCAAGGACATTCGCTCGGAGGACTACATCATGATCGATGACACCGACTTAGACCCTGACGATAGCGATGATGACTATGTCGATGAAGCTGGAGCAGATATCATGGAGTCTTCCACCAATTAAAACTTCTAGTCGACCACCATATCGCAGTAGTATTCCCCCCATGTACATAGTATAGTTGGAGCACTTTTGTAACGATAGTTAGACCGCTTGTGTGCCCTTGTTTGAATTGTTTTAAGTGGTATGATTGTGTTTGTCTCATGTCCATATGGGTAGTGTTTTTCCCTCAATACCTCATTCTATTCTGTTTTCTCACCTTTTCTAAACCCATCAGATGCCTCTGAGACGTGACAATGGATTTGCTTTCCCACCGGAGCTCACTTACTTGATCCAGCAGCAGAATACCCTGATGCAGCTAGTAGTCCAGAATCAGAACCGGGGAACAACAACAACAACAACCCACCACCACCACCACCTGTTCAACACTTAGCCCATTTTCTGAGGCTGAATCCGTCGGTGTTCTCCAGTAGCACTGAGCCGATTGTTGTAGATGATTGGCTCCGCAAGATTGGAAGGGAGCTGACCACTGCGGGATGCACATATGCGGAGAGAGTGCGTTTTGTCGCACATCAGCTTGATGGACCCGCAGTATCATGGTGGGAGAATTTCATAGCCACTTACCCCATCGACACTGTCACATGGGACCAGTTTCAATAGGCTTTTTGCAGTGCCCATGTTTCAGCAGGAGCTATGGCCATGAAGAATCGCGAGTTTCGTAACTTGCACCAAGGAAGATGCCTAGTGGGCCAGTATGTGGATGATTTTAGTAAGTTAGCATGTTATGTCCCGGACGACACTGCTATAGATGCCGCTAAGCAGGAGAAGTTTCTGGAAGGACTGAATGATGAGTTGAGCATGCAGTGCATGGTGGCAACATTCAACAACTACTAGGAGTTGGTAGATAGAGCTCTCATGATTGAAGGGAAGCAGCAGCAGATTGATAACTGCAAGAGGAAGTATGGACAAGGGAAGTACAATTCAGGAGTTCAGGAGAGGCCCCGTTTTACCCCGAACTCGGGAGGACTGTAGGATCGGAAGTATGTCTAGAGGGGGGGGTGATTAGACTACTTGACAATCTAAAAGTTTTGCCTTTTGATTAGGACAAGTTTTTAGCAAGTTCACAATGATGACCAAGTCAAGTATCACCCTACACATGCAATTCTAGAGTTATGGCAGCGGAAAGTAAATTGCACATGTAGTAAATAGAGGTGGAGAAGAGCAAACGCAGTTTGGAGACACGGAGATTTTTCTCGTGGTTCCGATAGGTGGTGCTATCGTCAATCCACGTTGATGGAGGCCTCCAATGATGACCAACTCGGGAGGACACATGCACCATAACCATGGAGGCCACAATTCCAATGAAGGGAGTTCGCATGACCATAGTGGCCCAAGAATGGGAATGGGAATGGAGGAAGCAATGGCCAGAACCGTTCCAACCCAGCAACACCCGCCAAGAAGGATCTAAGTCACATTACTTGTTTCAAGTGCGGGAAGATGGACATTATGCCACAGAGTGTCCTGAACCAAAGAATGGAAATGGCAATGGAAGGTCTGGGAAGAAGCCCAACCCTTTCAACAGGGGACAAGTGAACCACGTTAGCGTGGAGGAGGTTGAAGCGCAACCCGATGCAGTTATAGGTATGTTTTTGGTTAAGTCATTCACTGCAATCGTTCTTTTTGATACTGGTGCATCGCATTCATACATATCAAGGGGATTTGTGGATAAGTATAACCTGCCAACCCAAGCCCTTAGGTCACCCATGTTAGTAACCTCGCGAGGAGCAGAGTATATGGCTAGCCTATGGTGTAATCGGTTACCATTACGGATTGGTAACTACGTGCTCCCCTCGGACCTAATAGTATTCGAGTAACAAGGATTGGATGTAATATTAGGCATGGATTGGTTATCAAAGTATGGAGGGAACATTGATTGCACCAGTAAGTCGATTTTGCTCACTACCCTAGAAGGAAGAAGGATTAAGTATGTATCCCGGCATGTGCCGAAGAGGACTCGAGTGAATTCCTTATCAGGAGTTGTACAGGAGGAAGTACCAGTGGTGAAGGATTTCCCTGATGTATTTTTAGAGTTGCCAGGCATGCCACCGGATAGAGACATTGAGTTTTTGATTGAGCTTTTGCCAGGCACAGGGCCAATATCTAAGAGACCGTATCGGATGCCCGCAAAGGATTTGGAAGAAATCAAGAAGCAGATTAAGGAGTTACTGGATAAAGGCTATATTCGCCCAAGTTCGTCACCTTGGGGATCACCAGTACTTCTAGTGGAAACGAAGGACGAATCGTTGAGGATGGTTGTTGATTATCGTGGATTGAATGAAGTGACAATCAAGAACAAGTACCCACTACCTATGATCAATGATTTGTTTGACCAGTTGCAAGGAGCTAAAGTATTTTCCAAGATCAATCTATGATCGGGATACCACGAGCTGAAAATTCGAGAGCATGATATACCTAAGACAGCTTTTACCACAAGGTACGGGCTATATGAGTATACCGTTATGTCATTTGGTTTGACTAACGCACCTTCCTATTTCATGAACATGGTGAACAAGGTGTTTATGGAGTTTTTAGATAAATTCATCGTAGTGTTCATTGACGATATTCTAGTCTACTCAAAGAATAAAGAGGATCACAAGGAGCATTTGCGTTTGGTACTTGGGAAGCTCAAAGAACATCAGTTATATGCCAAGTTCATCAAGTGTGAGTTTTGGTTGAAGGAAGTTGGATTCCTCGGACATGTTATATCCGGAGAAGGAATAGCAGTAGACCCCACCAAGGTTGTCACTGTGACTAATTGGGAATCACCCATGTCAGTTGGAGAGATCCGGAGTTTCCTTGGACTCACAGGATACTACAGAAGGTTCATTGCGAATTTCTCTAAGATTGCAAAGCCCATGACGGAGTTGTTGAAGAAGGAGACCAAGTTCAAATGGACCGAGGAGTGTGAAGCCAGTTTTCAGGAGTTGAAGAAACGTGTTGATTCTTCCAGATCAACGCAAGGATTATCAAGTGTATTGCGACGCTTCTCGTCGAGGACTTGGAGCAGTGCTGGTGCAGGAGGGAAGAGTTTTTTCATATGCCTCACAACAGCTTAAACCCCATGAGCTAAATTATGCTACACATGATCTGGAGTTAGCAGCCGCAGTGCATGCGTTGAAGACATGGAGACATTTTCTCATCGGAAACCATTGTGAGGTGTACACGGATCACAAGAGTTTGAAGTATATCTTCACGCAGAAGGAGTTAAATCTCAGGCAGAGGAGATGGTTGGAGCTCATGAAAGATTATGACATGAAGTTGCACTATCATCCCGGAAAGGCTAATGTAGCAGCCGATGCATTGAGTCGCAAGAGTCATGTCAATCCACTCACGACCGGAGGATTACCCAAGGAGTTAGCCGAGGATATTCGCGAGCTATGTTTGGAGATAGTTCCGAGAGGCTATGTAGCAGCGTTGGAAATACAGTCTACCTTGATGGATAAGATCAGAGAAGCTCAGAAGACTGACAAAGAGATTGCAGAGATAAAGGAAAGGATGAGGAAAGGAAAGGCTAAAGGATTTTGTGAGGATGAGCACGATACCTTATGGTTTGAGGACCGCGTATATATGCCTAATGACCCCGAGATCAGGAAGTTGATTCTGCAAGAGGCCCATGATTCGCCGTATTCGATTCACCCAGGAAATACCAAGATGTATCTGGATTTGAAGGACAGTTTCTGGTTGATCGGAATTAAGAAGGATATTGCGGAGTATGTAGCACTTTGTGATGTATGTCAGAGAGTAAAGGCAGAGCATCAGAAGCCAGCATGTTAGTTACAGCCATTGCCGATACCCGAATGGAAGTGGGATAAGCTAGGCATGGATTTTATTACGGGATTTCCTAGGGCTCGTTCAGGCCATGACTCGATATGGGTAGTAGTCGATCGGTTGACGAAGGTATCTCATTTCATCGATGAAGACCACTTATACCAGTGCTAAGTTGGCAAAGATATACATGACCAGGATCGTATGTCTACATGGAGTTCCGAGGACCATTGTATCAGATAGAGGAACCCAGTTACCTCAAAGATTTGGAATCAGTTGCATGAGACTTTAGGTACCAGGCTAGAGTTCAGTACAGCCTTCCATCCACAGACATATGGACAGACCGAGAGAGTCAATCAGATTCTGGAGGACATGTTGAGAGCTTGTGCGCTAGATTATGGATCTAGTTGGGATGATAATTTGCCATATGCAGAGTTCTCTTACAACAACAGTTATCAAGCCAGTTTGAAGATGGCTCCTTTTGAAGCCTTGTACGGAAGGAGGTGTCGGACACCGTCGTTATGGGATGAAGTTGGAGACCGTCAGTTGTTTGGACCAGATTTGATTAAGGAGTCTGAAGAAAAGATTAAGTTGATTCGCGATAGACTCGAGGTAGCCCAGTCCAGGTAGAAGAGTTATGCGGATTCTAAATGCAAGGAGACAGTTTACGAAGTCGGAGATAGAGTGTATCTTCGTGTGTCCCCACTTCGAGGAGTTAAGCATTTTGGAGTTAAGGGGAAGTTAGCACCACGTTTTGTCGGACCATACAAAGTTTTGGAGCGTATGGGAGAAGTTGCTTACAAGTTGGAATTGCTAGAAGAATTGTCAAGAGTTCACGATGTGTTTCACGTTTCCTAGTTGAAGAAGTGCCACACGGAGATGGCTGATATCCCTCTGAGAGATACAGTGCCGCCTGGGAGCGAGAGGAAGACTTACAAAGGACCACCCGCACCTATTTTCTAGCGAACCCGAATCTCGAGGGCGAGATTCATCTTAAGGGGGGTAGGTTTGTAACATCCCAAATTTTCAATTTGGAATGTTATACATTAGATCATCATTGCATATCATAGTTTATTGCATTTTTGGTTGATCCTAGAAATTCTATGCAACTCAAGGACACACGGAGAGAGTTGCGGATTTTGTTATTTTCATATTTGAGTTTTCTCAAATTTGGAAAGAGGATCATTTGGTTCTAATTATTTTTCTCTTCAAATATTTCTTATATGGAAAAAAAGAGAGGGGATAAAATGACTTCTCCAAAATAAAGAAATATAGGAGGAAAAGTATTAAAATCAAATAAGTATTTTATTCAGAGTTTTATTGCTATTTTATTTGAATTAGGAAAAAATGTGTTTTCATAAATTGCATTAGGGGCCTAAATAAATGTTCACTTTGTCCGCAATATTATTAGAGGACTGCAAAAATTTATTTCAGGATTTTTGAAGTCCGTTTATTATTTATTTTACTAGTTTTTCTGCGTCAGGATTTTTTTGAAAGTCAACCGACCTAACCAGGCCGTGTCCGACTAGGACTCCTGGCCCGGCCGGCCTTTATGATCCAAGGCAGAGCCTTGCCAGCCCACCAAGCCCGCCGCCCCCCCAAACCCTAACCTTAGCCCGCCGCCGCCGCCTTCACCGTCGCCGCCGCCGCCGCCGCCGCCGCGCGCCGCCGCTCGCCACCGCTTGCCGAGCCCCACCACCGCCTTCATGGCGAACCGCCGTCCTACCACCCTGCTGCCGGACCCGATGTCACCGGAGGTATAACCGCCGCCGCCGCCGGTTTTTGCGAGAAAACCATTCATTTTTTTAGAAAACCCTAGTTTCATTTATTTAGATTGATTCGTTTTTTTCTTCCCGGTTTAGTTAAATAGCGGAAGTTCATCCGTACGTTCGTTTTAACGAACGATGTTCATCCGTTAGCAGCTCATAGCGAGCGTTCTTTCGTTAGCGTGTTCGTCAGTTTTTCTTTTTCCAGGATTTTTTTGCGATTATTTTCGATCGTGATTTCTGCCCTGATCTTCGTTTTAGTTTATCTTTTTGCTAGTTTATCTGATTCAGGTGATTCAAGCGCCTAGATTTTTTCCTCAAAGCCCTCTTTGTGTTTAATCAACTTGAACAAGGTTTTGGTACAATAAAATTTGGCTTTAGTCCAGATTAGTAAACGGATCTTGATTCTTTCACAGTTTGTGTTTCGTTGCTCCGTTCGATTTGATTCTTTTTGCAAAACGGAGTTCTTCGGATGAACTTTCTGGTTAGATCTTTTATTTGAGTTTTAACCGTGCTTCTAGTTGAGCGCTTATGTGTGTTATTGTTTGTTTGTAGTAGAGTACCCGGAGTGCAAAGCGTGCTAATAAGAGTCTTTAGGTTTTGCGGATCATCAGCAAGGCAAGTAACACTTGATCATACCTCTTTACTACCCAGTTTTTATGCATTAGATGAACCCTCAAACATTGCATGGTTAGGATCTGATTAACATGTCGGTTTTGGGAAGTAGATGATGAGGTAGAACCTATTGTCCTGTTTATTATCAAACCTTTGGGAGTTACTTCTACTTTATGCTTATATTGCTATGCTATGCTCGTAGACATGGATTGGGTGAGTGTATCCATGACAGATGTTAGTATTGTTAATTAATGGTTAACTTAAGGTGGCTACTTAAATACACATCTGGATAGATTGCTTGAGGCACCCTGGAGTACCCAGTGGTTGTCAGGGCACCTGGAGAATCCAGTGATGTCCTAGGATATCCCGGAGTAACCATGTGAATATCCTACGTTCGCCACCCAGGCTCAAAGGGATCATGAGATTATTCATGCTAGAAACTTCCTTGTGCAGCCACAAGCCAATATGGGCTTTGGCATAATTGAGTAAGTTGTGTGAAGCTCTTGAAGAGGTAGATTAGCAGATGTATTGGGTTGTAGGTGGTATTGTCTACCCAGAGTAGAGACTTAATGCTTCAGAAAGACTGTGTCTCGAATCTCCGACCATGGATGTGTTAGAATCTTGTGGGGAGAAGTGCGCAAACTTCTGTGAGTGTATAAACTAATCATGGTTAGCCGTGTCCCCGGTTATGGACATCTTGAGTATCTGGTTCATGGATTATCATGTTCATCTCAACACTTTAAATTAATTTAATTGGGATTAATGAAGATGTTTAATTGGGATTGAGCTGGAGGAACCTTCTCAATGTTTAACAACCACCATGATAGTTAAATAAAATTTATTCTTTTGTTGTAGGGAAAAATTGGCTTTATGCAAAACTGTAACCATAGAGCTTTCCACCAGCCGTATATGCATGTAGTGATAGCATTCTTTCTGTTCATTACTCTATGTGTTACATTGCCAACATATTCCATGTGCTGACCCGTTTTAGGCTGCAACATTTCATGTGGCAGACATTTCAAACGACGAGTAAGGTGCCATAGGTCGTTGTCGTTCACTTAGCTATGCCGTTGGAGTTGATGGACTCCCTTTATCTTCCAAGCCTTCCACTGTTATCATTTTTAGATGGCCTTAAGCCACAATATTGTAATAAGTTCTCTTTTGGGACATTCGATGTAATAAGTGTGTGATTGAAACTCTGTTATAAATCCTCAAGTACTGTGTGTGTCAGCATTACCGATCCAGGGATGACACTGAGACACAGAGACTAGACTATTTGAGGTCTGGTCGCTACACATGATCAGATATCCCCAATCTCAATGTAGTCGGCTGAGTATTACATACTATCGTGAGGAGTGCACGCTAATGCAAACTTGATACTGACAGTCCATTCAGGATTTCTTTTGTATTCAGTCGAGATATTCCAAATTTCACTGCAGTCAACTGATAACTCCATTTGGTTTAGCTGAATTTCCAAATATACGCATTCCTTGCTGACTCTGCGGATCCGGTTGTCGGTGACGAGCAACTTTAATAGGGGGAAAATATGTAACACCGAAGGCCCAAAGAAAGTAACAAAAGAAATGACTAAAAAAAGCACACAAGCATACTACTAATATAATTAATCAAGTGATCATCACATATTACTACTACTCACACAATAATATGCATGCACACCTAAGCACGCAAATCTTGCGGAAACTCCGGTATTACGGTCTAATATGATGTGGTAGTGTGCAGGAAAATTATATCCATGTGTGGAAGGAGTTGGCGTAACCGAAGCTACACCAAGCACTGGCTGAACACTGGCTGATCTGGATGGATACACAGGTGATGACGGACTTGACGATCAAGTAGGGAGACACAAAAGTCACGACCACATCATCATCAAGCGTACGAAAGGGATTCGTACATGTCCAAAGAATAGAAGGACTGGGTAGGGTAGCGGTGGAAAAGCAAGGCTCACTGACATTGCCCTTTTCTGATAACCTAGATCAGTAAGGGTTGCCAAAAGGACGAGATGGATGGCATGATTCGGCATAGAAACAAGTCTATCACCAAAATAATATGGGTGGGTGGCGGAAAAATATACGCGATACCTGAGCATAACTCCTGCAAATGGTGTCTGGAACACTGGGTACCAGGGCATCACTCTGCTGGGACAGAGATGACGCCGAACACCAAAGAGCAAACATGCTAAGAAGGAGGGTGCAGGTGGTGGATCAAAAACGACGCCACCTACACTCACAAGATTAACCGTTAGTGACAAAATAATAGTCCATATTCATGCTATGCGACAAACAAATGCAGCAATCAAGTGCAACAAACCAACTTGGGTCTATAGTACCACTTTCTAACGTTCGCGCGGGCTAGGGCATCCTACAGCCAGACCTGCTCCAATGCCAAGCCTATGGCACCCCGGCTCAGAGAAAATAAGAACGCCCGTATTCCAGCTCCAAGATCGAGATGAAGTCTTCTGGAATACGACACTATTTAGCATAGAACAAATCAACTCTTTATTACAATATATTTGGGTACAAGGGTTTCCGATATAATAGGGAATTACATCGTCATGGCGTCACTACGCCTGCCACTGTTGCTCTATGCAAGCAGCAGAACAACTCGAAGCAGCGGAATATCTCTAGGAGCAGAACAATGACGACGGTGGTGAACTCCACTCCATAGGGACTCTGGCAGGAATGCTTATCCTAGGTCGCAAACAAAGAATCCACGGCAAACAAGCATTCAAATCCGGCATGACCTGCAAACTGGCATGACACGCAGGTCAGTACATTGAATGTACTTGCAAGCTCGCAATAACCAGAAGTGTCACACCCTGCATTTTGTAACGTTTCATTTTTATTAATAAAGCATGAAAATTTGGTCCAACAAAAACTTTTTGCATTATTTGGCTTTTATTTGGAGTTGGTTTTCTCTCTGTGTTTCCTTTCAAGTGCTTCTTGAAGTCAACTACTCTACCCTCTATATTCCATCCCCTTACCCCAAGCTCCTGACCAATGAACATGCCATGTGAATAGTGCTATATAGAATTTTCATACAAAAATAATTTGGCCAGAAAGCATTTTCTAAAATTAGTTTTCCAAAAACCCTGAATTGAGGTTTGCCTTTGCAAGTACTTGATTAAGGGCAGTAAAAATCTTTCAAAAATATATTTGACTCCTATTAGATATAGGATGCCGGGAACCACAAAAATATAATTTTAAAAGTTACTATTCGATTTTATTTAAAGGCTTTTTCTTAAGACCAGAAATGGTCTTTAATAGGAAATAATTACTTTACTGTTTCAAAAATATTTGACAAAATTTAGGGAAGCTCATAGGACATATATTGTCCATATATAAGAATTTCAACACCTGGTCATGTTCAAAATATTGGTCAAATCCCTCTAAAACCCTTTCTGGATATTTCAAGCTTTTGAAATATTTACAAAGGAAATATTCTCCAAAAATTCTAGGAAAATTTTATCATGTCACATATGACATATCTGATGATCTTGCCAAGTCTCATGACTTGGAGAACAAGATAACATCATCAAAACCCCTCAAAACCATTTCTGTCCAATCTAAAGTTTGATCAACTTTACATTGCCAAATATGTCCAAATGTGCTCAAACTTGGTGGACATGCTTCATTGATCTAATGATGCATCTGGACCAAATGGCACAGGTTGGAGAAGAGGAAATCTTGGTCAAAGTGCCCCTAAACCCTCTCTGACCAAAATCAAGTTTGCACCACTTTGCACTACCAACTTTTTCTCCAAGACCCCAACTTTGGTGAGCCTGATCATGTGACCAAATAAGGCTACCACACCAAGTGGTACATCAAGGAGAAATGATCTACTCCTTTGGATCTACACAAACCCCTTTCTGCCCATTTCTAGGGTTTGCAAGAGTTGCATTAGCAACTTTGTCCTATTAAGCTCAAAATGGGTGGAAGGCCCTAAATATATGTGACATTTCACCCTTGGAGTATCTTGGCCAGTGGGAGTCATTAGCCTACCCAAAACTCCATCAAACACCTTACGGCAAAATACTAAAAAGCCTATTTTGCCACTTTCACTAATCTCCTTGAGTTAATCTTTTTGCCACAACCCTCCCCACTTCCCTCATCACTTAGACACTTCCCTACCGAAGAAGCAATGTGGAGGAAGGGGAATCAAGTTGTCCTCTCGGACAACAGTTTCTCTTCTCTCTCACAGCTTCTCTCTCTCCCTTCGCACCCAGAGCATCGAGGCCTTTCCTGGCCTTGTCCCCTACCACAGTAGCTTCCAGACACAAAAGGAAGGGCAGCCATGAAAAACCGCGGATGCGGCCAAAGTCGCGCTCTGGGCGCTGCCAGGCGCCGACCGTTGGCGCGCGCCTCCCGACCGCCTCGTGCCTTCCCATCGCGCCGGATGATGTGCCTCGGCGTCTGCTACACGCCGCCGTGCCGTCCCCGTTGTCTCCCCCTTTCTCTCCCCTCCTGCAGCGCGTGCCCGACGCCGCCCGGCTCGGCCAATGGCCGGCCTCACACGCGCGGGCGCCAGAACCCTTCCCCGCTCTCTCTCCTTCTCCCTAGCACCCTACTCCATCCCCACGAGCGCCATGGACAGCTCAAACCCCGCTCCAATGGCCTCCAGAGCCGATCCCGCGGGAGCCGTAGGCCACGCCCACGGTGAACCGCGGCCAGCCTATTTAAGGCACTCCCGAGCCCTCCTCTTCCTCCCTGTCGCTCCTCCACACACCCAATCCACCTGGATCCACCCGCCGCTCAGAGCCGCCCGAGCTCGAGATCGAGCTCGAGCTCCGCCGCCTCGGGTCGCCGTCGTCTGTGGTCTGAGGCCTCCTCCGCCCGTTTCTCCCTCGAATCGGCCTCCCTCGCCTCCTTGATGCTTTCCCTCTCTTTCCCCCTCATTTTGCAGTGGGGCGGCCGGAGCCACCGGCGCCAAGCACCTCCACCGCGGACCTCGTCGCCGGCGAAGCAGGCCACCCCGGCGACCGTCTCCACCACCACCAGATCCGCGACTCGCTCCTGAACCCGCGGTAGCCTCTGCGCTCCTTCCGTGCCTGTGTTGCCGCCCGTGAGCTTCGCGTCGCCTCTGGCCGGAGGTAGGCAGCGGCCGCCGTGGGGCGGCCGGTCGGCCTCACGCCGACGGGTGGGATCCACCGTCGAGGTTTAAAACGTCTTGTGGACTCTGGACCCGCCGTCGGCGGCGTATTCGGCCTTTACGCCTTCGACGTGGCAGCAGCGTGGGCTGGGTTTCCCCACAGGCTGCTTGCTGCTTGTGGCCTCTCGGCCCGATGTACAGCGCCGTTTCTTTTTTCCTTTTATGTGATATTTCCAAAAATTCCACAGGCAGAATATTAATCCAAATGCATTGATTCCAATTTCTAAATTCCTAGAATATTGCAATCTATTTAATGGTGCAACTTTCACTCAGATCAATCACCTTTTCTTTTACGTAAATATTTAAATGTGGTTTTGACATTTAAATGAGCCTTTGAAAATCCATAACTCCTATTTTGCTGCTCCAGAACCAAAACCAAAAGTTGCCCCCTTCCTAGCTTTCCTCCTAGTATTTTACAAAATTAAGTTGACATTTTTCTGAGCACTTTGACTTTTCTGTTTTTATTATTGCCTTATTTTTCCGTTGTTTTCTTGCAGCGATAGATCCCGTGTTTGATGAGGTAGCTGAGGAAGAAGGAGGAGCAGTGCCTGAAGACTTTGAAGATCAAGCCAACCAAGGCAAGCAGCCCTTTGACCATGACTATGATGCCCCTTTGTATGCATGTCATTTTTAGCTCTTTATTGATGATGCATCGGAATCATGACGAGTTGGTGAACCACGTGGGTTGGTTGCCACGATTACTTCCTCGTTGATACTTGCATTGTGCATGGCCCTACCTTCTTATGAGGGTTGTGCCGGTGGGAGTAGCTAGGATGCAAATGTAGATGCTACGCAAATGGGGTGGGTTTGTGCATGGTGAAGGAGGCTATATGATTTCAAAAGTCTTTTTGAAAACCCCGTCGGGTGCCACTTATGCCCGAGGGAGATGATGAAATGGGTGACCACTTGATGACGAAGTGGTGTGCCAAGGAAGTGGGTGTTGTTTTCAAAAGCGGATTGGTCGGAGTTGCGACCGTTATCCCAACCTTACATGCGCGACCACTCTACCCTTATATGGGAAAGGGCATTATTGAGTACCTAGACCGATACTAGCTTGGAGCCCGCATTACTAGTGACGGGGAGAGTTGGTGCTCTCTCTTGGGGCGGGTCGTGCGGGTAGGGCGGCCATGACCATCTTTATGGGGCACCGGACACACCGTTGGTACCCGTGCGGTGGTATGTGATGGAAAGGAGCAAGGCTCCATGATAATGTTGTTTGAAATGTAAGACGCACGGGGTTATTGCTAATCGAGTGGACTCCTTGTTAGTGTCGTCTAGGGAAAGGTAGTGATCGGGTGCTTACCCCGGGTACTTGAGGTACCGCGGGTCGTGGTTTGACACGAAAGTTCCCCGGATCTAGTGGGTAAAGTGTGCAACCTCTGCAGAGTGTAAAACTATTCGAATAGCCGTGTCCACGGTCATGGACAGATTAGGTAACCGCTCTTGGGCTCGTCCACTTGTTTTGCAAATCCAGTGTGTGAGAGATGATGGTGTTGTCATGGATCAAGTCAAGGACTTGGCACGATTGAGATGGGTTGGTGCCCACTCTGTTTATGATAAATGGGTAGGTGCCCATCCTATTTATGTTGATATCTGTGACCTATTCTTATGGTTACTTGAATTCTCTTGATGCATGCTTTATAGGATGTTGAACATGTCCTGCACTTAAAACTAGCTTTATGCAAAACTTTACCTATGTCATGCATTCTGTACCTTGAACCAAATCATGGGTTGCTTAAGTACATTCAAAGTACTCATTGGCTTGCCACTGGTTATTTAATTGACCGGGCATGGAAGAACCGGAGTTCAAGAAGAGTTCTTTGGAGAGCGATCATGCGAACTAGGGCGTTTCGGTCGAGAATGCCTGTAGGGTTAAGGCGGATGGCATGGGTTCTACTTATCGATGGCGTTTTCGCTGCTATGTTTCATTTGATGTTCAGCCCTTAAGGCTTTATCGATGTAAGACTTGACCATGTCGGTCTCTATTTGTGTAAGGCGGTATGTATGGATGTAAGACTCTTGTTATTCAGCTTACGTGTGTTCGGTGAGCATTGATCTCTGGGATCCTCAGACACGTGCATTCGGTGATCACGACTTGCGAGTCGGGGTCCCCACAGAGCTGGTACGAGCCATCTGTTGTAGGAAGCCTTAGTTAGCATGGGCGTTAGTTAGGCGAGACTATCCCTAGATTACCCATATACCTATGTTTTATGTTAGCATCCCAAACACAGGTCACATTCCTTATTGACCCTTCCTTCCACTTTTGTAGATGGCGCCGTGCAGAGGACTTCGACCCTTGGGTTTCCGTGCTTCTTGAGGATAGCCTCGGGAAGTGCCAGTTCACTCGAGTCCCCACCTTCTCCTACCACGAGCCTTTGGGTCGACGGCACCAAGAAGGAGTATCACATGGAGGTGGTCGTGAGGCGAATGGCGCCCGACGAGCTGGTTCTTTGAGGGACCCCGGATGGCGACACTGCTTCTCGCCGTGGAGCTGCTGCCCTCAAGGCACCGCTTCGCCTCCGAGATCTCCTGCCAGAGATGGCGAGAGAGCCAGCCACTCGTTACCTGCCTTATCGTAAGGAAGGTGATGGCGAGCAGCGCAGACCAGCACCACCCTGGACGAGGACTTCCTCTCCGCTTCGGACCTACTTCAGCTTGTGTGCGGCGATGCAGCTGGCAGACTGGCCTCGAGTCGACGGACTTGGAGGAACTCCGCGAGACCAAGGAGCTCCTCCGCATAGTTCGACGAAGGCGGACAGGATCAAGAAGGATGGAGCACCTGGACAGCCCGCGATAGCTTATCGAGGCGGCGACCCCCACAGTCGCACGCTGCCGAGGGAGCACCTCAGCCACGCCAGATGACGGCAAAGGAGTACCATAACCTCTTCAAGGCGCCACCAACAAAGCAGCGCCGTGTTCAGCTCCTTCACTCCTCCACTTCCTCAAGCGATGAGGAGACCAAGGCAGATGAAGATGAGGAGGAAGACCCAGAGGAGCCAGAATACCCGACCGAGCATTCCACCACTTAGACTCCGTTCAGGACTAGGATAGGCTAGCTCGTAGCCTATGGTAGGATAGGTCGCGTACCCCTTTTGCGAATCGAGTCCTTGTAATGGTTCTTATGAAACCATGTTATGTTGTGTTTGCTTTCAACTTGCTTTGATGAAGTCGTACTTTCCTTGAGGAACTTATGCGACTACATTCCCCATTTGGTTTAATGCATGAGTTTGGCCCTTCTGGCCTTTGTTTTACTTAAATTGTGTCATACCACCCCCTTACTAGGCATTCCATCTCTACTGCTTTCCCTCATTGTTGTTCCCAATCATGAGACCTTGACCGCTCCAACAGGATGCCTGTTGTAACACGTCTTGGTACCTCTACCCAGCCGCAAGAAGCCGGAGGTTCTGCTGAGGCCGAGCCAGCCAGACCAAGCCCAGGACAGACTCCACCACCACCACCTCCTCCAAGCATGGATATGGCTCAGCTTCTCCAAGCCTTTCGAGAGGCGCCAAGCCAACACTGCAGCCCTCCAGATGATTGCTCGGGCTGTCAACCGCCCGGCCCGGCGGGGCACTGACCATGGGCGTTCCACTGGTGGAGTTCAAGAAGCATGCACCACCCACTTTCATCGAGGCTGCTGAACCCTGGATGCAGGCAGTGAGTCCGCACCATTGAGGATCTGCTGGCACTAGTCGGATGCCGAGGACCGTGATAAAGTGGCGTATCTTGCCTTGTCTCGGGGACTGCGGAGCTTGGTGGGATGGATTCAAGGCTATGCATGTTGAGCAAGACATCACTTGGGACACCTTCAAGGCGGAATTCCATAAGGCCCACATCCCATACGGACTCATGGCCATCAAGAAGCGTGAGTTTGAACCTGAAGCAAGGTAGTAGCTTGTCAAGGAGTACATGCGAAGTTCGGTGTTCTCTCAAGATATGCCCTCGAGGATGTCAAGAGCGATCTTGCCAAAAGGGCGCTTCATGGAAGGCCTTAACCGGACTCTGCGATACTCGCTTGTTGTGTGTGACTGCCCAACCTTTCTGATCTGGTGAACAAGGCACTCATGCTTGAGGACAAGCGGCGTGCCTTGGATGACACTCGAAGCGCAAGATGATCGGCAAGGGTAGCTCCGGCAACGAAGCCTCGTCCGTGGCAGCCAGCCCGGTCAAGCCAACCTATCGGCAACCAAGAGCTCCTGCACCCGCACCAACTATCCACCACAGCGGTATGCCAACCCCGAGCCAGCTTACAACAACCCCAATAACAATCTTTGGCAAGGCGTCGTCCCCAATCAAGTCACTTGTTTGGATGTGGACAGCGGGCACTACTCCAAAATTGCCCCAACAAGAAGCCCCGCGCGCGCCCCAATCATGAGAACCGAGGACAAGGCCGTGGAATGCCACCGAGGAACCAAGCTCCCGCAATTTGCCCAACAATGGCAGGGTCGTGTGAATCATGTCACGCGGAAGAAGCCGGGAAGACCGGACGTCGTCTTTGGTGCGTTCCTTGTCAATTCAGCACCATAGAATGTTTTGTTTGATTCGGAGCCACGCATTCTTTTGTCACCCAAAGTTTTGCATTAAAAAGTGGCATGACCCCTACACCCCTGAATAACCCTATGGTTGTACAAACCCCCGGGGCAGAGATGAGAGCCAAGATAGGATGTAAAGGAGTTGGGATTACCATCAGCGGGTAGACTTCCTAGCAGACCTTATCATCCTAAAATCACAAGGCTTGGATGTGATCTTGGGAATGAATTGGCTCATCAAGCACCAAGGCTTGATTGATTGCGCCAACCGGACGGTCACTATGACCAATGACCGAGGAGTCGAAGTCAAATTTGCCTCCAACCCTCTTCGCTCAAGCCAACCAAGTCAAGCTGTCATTTGAGTTGGATTGGAACAAATGCTTGATAGTATCACGAGTATCGATGTTTTCTGATGAGCTACCAGGAATGCCTCTGATCGGGACATTGAGTTCATCATCGAGCTCATACCGAGCAGGACCCATCTATAAAGCCTTATAGAATGGGATCGGAGGAGTTAGCGAGAATTGAAGAAGCGGTGGAAGAGCGAGTTGAGGAAGGATTTATCCGCCCTAGTGCCTCCCTTGGGGATCGCTTTATTACATTTGTGGCAAGAAGGGCGGTACCATCCGCTTATGCATTGACTACCGCTCCTCAGCGAGGTCACAATCAAGAACAAGTACCCACTTCCCAAGATTGAAGATCTGTTTGATCAACTCAATGGGGCCAAGGTGTTCTCCAAGATCGACCTCGGATCTGGGTACTACTAAGCGAAGATCGAGACCCCAAGATATTCGAAGGCGGCATTAAGTAACAGATATGGCTCTGTATGAATGCACGGTCATGTCCTTTGGATTGACCAATGCCCCTGACTTACTTCATGTATCTCATGAATAAGGTCTTCATGGAATATTTGGACAAGTTCGTCGTTGTCTTCATTGATGACATTCTTGTCTTCTCGAAGTCGGAAGAAGAGCACGAGCACACTTGAGGATGGTCCTAGACAAGCTTCGAGAGCACCAAGCTGTATGCCAAGTTCAGCAAGTGTGAATTCGGCTGCGTGAAGTTGGATTCTGGGTCATGTTCTAGCGAAGAGGATTGTTAGTCGACCGCCAAGATTGAAGCCGTGACGAATGGCAATCCCGAGCAATGTGAAGGAAGTCGAAGCTTCCTCGGACTCGCGGGATATTACCGCAAGTTCGTTGAAGGATTCTCAAGCATTGCCCGACCCATGACTCAGCTCTTGAAGAAGGACAAGAAGTTTGAATGGGCCGAAGAAGAAGAGAGCTTCAGGAGTGAAGAAGAGGCTAACCACGCTCGATTACGCCACACAGATATACACAAGGAGTTTGTGATATATTGTGATCGTCAAGAACCGGATGGGAGGTGTTACGATGCAAGAAGGCGAGTCGTGGCCTACCTTTCAAGGCAACTACGACCTCACAAAGAGAACTATGCTACTCATGACCTTGAGCTAGCGGCGATGGTTCATGCCACGAAGACTTGGCGACATTACCTCTTGGGGAAGCGATGTGAGATATACACGGATCACAAAAGTCTGAAGTATATTTTCACTCAAAGGGAATTGAACATGAGGCAGAGAAGATGGCTGGAGTTGATAAAGGATTATGACCTCAGTGTTCAATACCACCCTGGAAAGGCTAATGTGGTAGCAGATCGTTGAGCAGGAAGGCTTGCTCCTTGAATGCTATACTAAAGCACAAGCTACCGCCTTGTATGAAGAACTTGAAAGCTTGAGTTGAACTGGTTGCACCGAGATTCTTAGCCAACCTCGAAGTTAAGCCTACCTTGATGGATGATATCAAGAAAGCTCAGAAGGGGCATGAGAGTATTGAAGGCATCAAGAGGAAGATCAAGGCAGGCAAAGCCTCAGGATTCTCAGAGGATGAGGAAGGAATTGTGTGGTTTGGGAATCGCATCTGCGTGCCCAACAAGGTTGAGCTCAAGAACCTGATCTTGCAAGAAGCTCATGACAGCCCATATTCCATCCACCCTGGAGGCACCAAGATGTATCAAGACCTGAAGGAAAGATTTTGGTGTACGGGATGAAAAGGAGATTGCCACCTATGTTGCAAAATGTGGCGTATGCCGAGGGTCAAAGCTGAACATCGGCGACCTCTTTGGATTACTCCAACCACTCAAGGTTCCCGAGTGGAAATGGGATAAAATCGGAATGGATTTCATCACTGGACTACCTAGGTCAAACAAGGGACATGACTCCATCTGGGTCATAGTTGACCATTTGACCAAGGTGGCCCACTTCATTCCTGTCAAGACAACCTACAAGGGAACAGTTAGCGGTCTCTACATCAACCGAATTGTGAGCCTTCATGGTGTTCCCAAGGAGATTGTGTCGGATCGAGGAACCCAGTTCACCTCAAGGTTTTGGAAGAAATTCCAGGAGGCCATGGGGACCAAGTTGTCCTTGACCTTGCTTTCCACCCTGCATCGGAGGTCGACCGAGCGCAGTGAATCAAATACTCGAAGACATGCTCCGAGCCTGTGTCCTAGCTTATGGAGCTAAGTGGGAAGATTGCCTCCCTTTCGCCGAGTTCTCTTACAACAACAGTTATCAGGCCAGCCTTCAGATGTCACCATTTGAAGTGTTATACGGGTGGAAGTGCCGTACACCTCTCAACTGGTCATAGACCGGAGAAGGACTTGTCTTTGGGCCTGACATCCTTCGTGAAGCAGAAGAGCAAGTCCAGCTTGTCCGAGAGCGTCTGAAGTCTGCCAAGTCAAGGCGAGAAGAGCTATGCGGACTCACGTCGCGAGACATAAACTTCGAGTGGGAGACCATGTCTATCTCGGGTCACCCCTCTCAAAGGAGCCAGCGCTTTCATGTCAAGGAAAGCTCGCTCCGAGGTACATTGGCCCTTCAAGATCAGCGATCGGCGGGAGAAGTGGCTTACCGGTTGGAACTTCCACGAACTTTCGATGTGCTGGCGTGTTCCACGTGTCACAACTACGGAAGTGTCTCCGAGTTCGAAAAGCCCGACCTCTACAAAGGCGTCAATCACCAAGCCATTGATCTTCAACCTGATTTGACATATCGTGAGAGGCCCATCTGCATTCGGATGAGGCTGAGCAGCGTACTCAATCGCACCATCAAGTACTTCAAAGTCCAATGGAGCAATCACACGAAGCGAAGCAACTTGGGGCGTGAAGACTACCTTAGATCCGAATTTCCGTATCTCTTTCAAGCCTAGTTTAGGAATCTCGGGGCGAGATTCTTGTAAGGGGGTAGGTCTGTCACACCTGCATTTTGTAACATTTCATTTTTATTAATA